>JAFEMH010007484.1:0-87875 GCA_022495995.1 Adenophora triphylla var. japonica | reverse complement strand
AAATTGCTACTGACAGCAACTTCTCAAGAAAGAAAATATGATTTTAAAGGGGGTTTTATCCATGCTTGTCCCCATTTCCCTAGGTTTTGGTTAGTGATCACTAGACATTTTAGTGGTGAATCAACTATACCAAACCATCCTTGGGGTACATTAGGACTAAGCATTTCATTTGCTTGGGAAGGGATTTTTATCCTTTGAAAATGAGATTTTATGCTTGAAAATGGTTTTTAGGGTTTTCAAAATGAGTTTTCTTTGCAAGAAAGTAAGAAAACTTGAAAATAATGTTGATCTTTGTAGAAGATCATCCATGGAGATGGTCTTCCATGGTGATCTTCTTAGATCTAGAGCAAGAAGATGAAAGAACTACATTTTGTAGTTTGAAGATGCATGCATGGATGAGATTTAGGGTTAGGAAGAGGAGGGTTTACCAATCTTCCTTGTGTTCTTGAGTGTTTGGCTTGAGTGTATGAGTGTTTAGGGCTTTAATATGAGAGTGAGTGGATGAGTATGAGTTGGGAAAGATTGGAGAGAAAATGGTGACAATTCAAGTGAATTCTCACTGTTTTCTCTCTATATTTCGCCAGAGGTTCGGTGCAAAATGTGTTCTTCCTCCTTATTTTTGTGACTGGAGGGCTCAATTTATAGCCCTCCTGAAAATGCAAACATGTCCGCGCGGATGGAATCCCTCAGCGTGCACTGTTCATTAAATGCAGCTCCAGCTTTGGACAAGAAGAATATTTCTTTTCAAAATTCAAATTAACAGCCAGTTTTTGTGTTTCCAGCCATTGCTATTTTGGTTTTCTTTCTTTTGTTTTGCTTTTTGAGATTCTTTTTAAGGCTCTAACCTTAAATAACAATGCCCATTTTACCCTCACTTTGTTAGGAAAGTTAGGATCGTTAGGAATTGTTAGAAATGTTATAACTTTCGTTAATTTTCTAACTAAAATTCTAACAAGCTCAAATTGGAGCACTTACAGCAGCTCCCTGGGCGACGGCGCTTCGAAGGAAGCGGGCCGTCGATAAAGAGTAAGGCTCCATATTTGGCAGTGATGATCGAGTGATCGGGTGGCTGAACCTAGTGATAAAGTTACTCACGTATCCCGAATGGGAATCAAGCCGTCGTAGTTCGGGCCTCGACCCTCGGAGATGATGTTATCTTAGGTGCCTCTAACTCCTATGTGAGCGAGTTCTGCAGTCGGTTGCCAGGCTGGAAAGAAACTCCCCGTCGGGATAAGAGATGACCATTTTTGGTCCGATGGCTATCCGCCCTGCCGGGGATGTGGACGACCATTTTCTGGCCTCTCAGCTGGGATGATTGCGATTTATCGCTTTCAGTGATAGCCTTAGGTGCCTCAACCTCAGAGATGGCGTTTAGGTGCCTCGAACCTTCGAGATGGCATTTTTAGGTGCCTCGAACCTCGATGATGGCGTTTTAGGTGCCTCGAACCTTCGATGATGATGCTTAGGTGCCTCGTGACTACGATGGCGTTTGTGTGCCTCGAACCTTGATTTGAAATGGCTTTCTGGGTGGACTTCTGCCTGGCCGAAGGAGAGGGCGACCGCTTTGGTCGAGGGGCCGGACCTAATGATAGGCTACCTATGAGTCTCTAGCTGGGAATCAAGCCCTTTCTCGTAGTTCGAGTACTACTCGAGATTCCGTCAGCTTTTGGGATTCTCGTTGACCCTGGCTGGGATTTCGTTAGCGTCTGGCTGGGAAAATCAGACGATTCGTCCTGGGAATTGGTCTCACGTTGACTGATGATTTTGATGAAAGATACTGATCTCGCGTTATCTTCTCGGCACTGCCCACGCTTCGATCGCCGGTAATTTTTGATGAAAGATACGGGATCTCGTTATCTTTCTCGGGTCACTCGGTCCTTACGCTTCGACTCATTGGCAGATTTTGATGAAAGATACTGGATCTCGTTATCTTTCTCGTCACCTTGGCCTTACGTTCACTCTGTTTGGGGTAATTTTACTTAAAGATACGGGATCTCGTTATCTTTCTCTCGGGTCACTCGGTCTTACGTTTGATCGCCTGGTGATTTTGATGAAAGATACGGGATTTCGTTATCTTTCTCTGGGCAACTTGGCCTTACGTTACGCCAATCACCGAATGATTTTGATGAAAGATAACTGATCTCGCTATCTTTCTTCGTCACCTTGGCCCACGCTTTCGATCACGGGGATAATTTTGATTTAAAGATACTCGGATCTCGCTTTTCTTTCTCGTGGCACTCCATTTTACGCTTTGATCGTCGGGGATAATTTCGATGGAAAGATACTGATCTCGTTATCTTTCTCTGCCACTCGGCCTTACGCGCTCACCGCCGGGAGATTTTGATGAAAGATACTGGATCTCGTTATCTTTCTCGAGGAGACTCGGCCTTACGTTCGACCGTCGCTGGTAGATTTCTAAGGAAAGATAAGTGGATCTCGTTATCTTCTCAAGGCACTTGGCCTTACGTTTGACTGGCCTAGGGTAATTTTGATGAAAGATAATGGATCTCAAGTGATCTTTCTCGGGTCACTCTGCCTTACGTTTGATCGGCTGGAAGATTTTCATGAAAAGATAATGGATCTCGTTATCTTTCTCGTGTCACCTTGGCCTTACGCTGCCGACCGCCGGTAAGATTTTCATTTAAAGATACTGGATCTCGTTATCTTTCTCGGGTCACTTTGCCTTACGCTTGATCAAGGCCGGCAAGATTTCGATGAAAGATACGGAATCTCGTTATCTTTCTCAAAGCCAATACGGTCTTACGTTTCATCGCCGGAAGATTTACGAAAGATATGGATCTCGCATCTTTCTCGGTCACTTTGGCTTTACGCTTGATCACGGGGTAATTTTGATGAAAGATACGGGATCTCGTTATCTTTCTCGGGTCACTTTGCCTTACGTTTGACTCCGTCGGGGTAATTTTGATGAAAGATACGGATCTCGTTATCTTTCTCGTGGCACTCGGTCTTACGTTCGACTCGCCGTGGTAGATTTCATGAAAGATACGGATCTCGTTATCTTTCTCTTTGTCACCTTGGTCTTACGCTTCGATCGCTGGGAAGATTTCATGAAAGATACGAAATCTCGTTATCTTTCTCAGCGTCACTCGGTCTTACGTTTTGACCGCCTGGGGTGATTTTCTTGACAAGGGGCTGACTTTCGTTATCTTTTGCTAACTCACAGTTTGGGACCTGAATTGCAGAGTCTGAATTTTAATGGGCAAAAGGGTCATTTTGATCTCGTAATCCTATCCTACAGCATAGGGTTTGAAACTCGTGGGTATTAATTAGGGCTAACGCCCTTTCTTCTTCCCCATCTGGCTTTTCGAAACAGACGAGAGCAGAGAGAGAGAGACCGAGAGAAGGAAGCTACTTCAAGGCCAGTGCTTCAAAATCTTCCGATTTCTTCGATTTTTTGAGCAATGGAACACGGGGAAGGCGCTTTTCAAGGCTAAGTGACGGGGCCCGTAGCGGCGAGGCGATTGGAGCTCGTCCGGACAGAGTGAGGCATTACAATCTTTCGTAATCGGACAAGGGAGGAGCCCTACCCCCGATGCTCGCAACATTGGGCTTCTGATTCGAATTCCGAACGGTATACTTTGAAACCCTTTGATCCCTTTGTTGATTTCTTGTTTGAAATTTGAATTTTAGGTGATTTTTGAATTATTTTTTTTGAAAATTAAATGATTGATGTTTCATTGTCTTTTTGAATCTGATTTTGATGATTTGCATGTTGTGAGTATATGAGTAACCCAAAATGTGCATTTTTGCTTGGGAAAAGAATTGGCATTTTCGCACATTTTTTTTTTTTTTAAATTCGAAAATTGCATGTGAAAATTCGAAAATTGTGATTTTTTTTTTTTTTTGAAATTGAATATTGCATGTTGATGATGATTTTTTTTTTTTTGAAATTGGATATTGATATTGATGAATGATGCAATGCATGCATTTTGCTTTGGAAAGAATGAGCATTTTGCCAATATGAGATGTAATGTATGTTTAGGATTTTTTATTTTTGAAAAGTGGGACGGATTTTTCCTCCCGTTGTAATGTGTAAAATGGATGATATGCATGTATGAATTTTTTTTTTTGAGATGATGGATGGTATGCATGTTATTTTATGAAAATGGGACGGAGTTTTTACTTCCGTAGGAATGCATCTTTTTTTTTTTGATGAATGCATTGGGATTTGCTGAAAACTGTCTTTTTCTGTGAGAAAAATGGGGCCATGCTCATTGTATGCTGTTATGCTGTCGAAATTTTTTTTTTTTTAATGCATGTGTGTGCCCTCTTTTTTTTTGTGTAAATGCAAATGCACTTTTTTTTTTGACATTTTCTTTCTCTCTTTTTTTTTTTGCAGGGCGGAAACCGTTTTGTGACGGAGCAGCTGAACAAAATGAAGACTCGAGGATCGGTGGAGTCCGTGATTGACTTGTGGGACCGGCTTCCGGATGCGGGCCGAGGAGCTTTGCCGAGTCCGAGACAGATTGTTGTCGAGAAGGGGCTCTGGGAGTTCGTCGAGTGCTTGAGGGGACTGGTCAAGTTCCCTAAGAGCAAGGGCTTGATGTTTGCTCGGCGCGCACCGGTGGGACGCGACCCACACCTTTCACTTCTTCCGGGGCGAGGCTACGGTTACGCCCTCCGACTATGCCGCGATCACGGGTTTGTCCTTTAATGGACGCAAAGCATTGAGTGGCGGGATGGCTGGCCGATGCCTACCAAGCAGCTCTTCTCGGGATTTTCCCTATTCCCAAAAAGGGGATGGGGATGGAGTATGCCGTGGTCTACGGCAAGATCGTGGAGACCATAGCGAGCTATGAGGTCGGGAGGAGAGGATAGGCGCCGATCGATTGCAGGGCCTTCTTGTGGTTTGCTTTCTCGAGCACCCTCTTTGGACATGCCGAGGGGACGGCAAGCCTTGCCTTGTTGAGGTCCTTGGAGGACATGGAGACGGCCGGAGATGTCTCGTGGGGAGAGGCCGGGCCGCGTGAGCTTTATTTTGCTCTCGATAGGTACACAGGAAGGCTGTGAGCTCCTTGTCTTGCTTCGAGTTTGCCCCAGGAGGTATAAGCTCTCTTTTGCTTTCCCTCTTTTTTTTTTGAGCACGCACTTTTCTTTTGCAGACCGGATTGATTGGATTTTTACCTTTCGCAGGTATGGGCGTTGGAGTTTTTCCACGTCACGATGTGGCGGCAAAACGGCGGAGTACGTCGGGCGTATCCGGCCATGCAGCCTTGGTCCAAGCATGCCCGGGAGAAGATAAGCTCCAGGGGGCGTACGACTCTCTGTGTACGCGGATTGCCTTCCTTTGACGGAGGCCGAGACAGATGAGGGGATGATATTCTTCCCCAGGATCGCTTCGAGGTGGCGCAGTGAAGGGCGCCGAGATTTGGACTGTTCAATGGGAGGATTTTGAGAGGTCGACTGCGATGCCTATTATCTAGGGAGAGAGGGTGACGCGCCGCATGGCGTGAACTCGCCTTTGAGGACACCGGTGGAGCCTCCCGCCGATATGATGCACCCGGCGATCGGTCAGTGACTGGGATGATTCAGCGAGCCGGCCAGCACTTCTCGGATTTCGTGGCGATTGAGCCATATGCGACATTCGTCTTGAGGAGGCCGAGGATGCCTCAGTTACGGATAGGGAGGGGCTTGGGATCCCGCGGTACCCTCGGACGGATTTTCCTATATCCAGGATGGGGTCCGATTGAGGGTGCAGATCCCTCGGCCGGCGACTTCCACGAGCTTTAGGGCCTCGTCCAGGAGTATGAAGGTATGGCTTCACCTTTTCCCCTTCTTTTCTTTCTTTTGTTTCATCATCTTTAGCATCACTTTTTTTTTTTTGACGCTTTTGCTTTTGTGCGGTTTTCGGAGGTGGTCGTCGAGAAGGCGACGAAGCAAGTGATCGAGGCCAAGAGATTCATCGGGAGGATGGTCGCTTGCGGGGCTCCTCGGGCTAGAGCGAGGCGGCCACGCGCCGGCGCCCGTCGGACGGGAGGTTTCCCTATTCGCTCAGAGACTTCTTCGAGACTCCTTTGTCTCCTCTCCTTGATCCTCGCGCGGTGCTGCCTTCGGATCCACGTCATTCTGGGATCCACACGGGCGAGGACACGTATGGCGGCATGGCGGGTCGTCTTCGTACGTGCGGGAGTCCGACGCCTTCACCTTCGGGTACGATTTTTTCGCGAGATCTCGCTTGCCCTATCGGAAGCGTCTTGGGATTGATCTGGCGAGCCTCTCTGGAGACGAGGGCGATTACGAGCCCGAGATTTTCGGGGCTCTGAGGAGGCGGGCCCGAGTCGCAGAGGGCGGGGAGACATCGGGTCTTGGAGACTCCGATTGATTTTTTTTTGAGATTGAGATTTAGATTTGTACAGCTTATGCACATTTTTTTTTTTTTTTTGAATGTAATAATTTAGGATTTTATTTATGTTTGTTTGTTTTTTTTTTTTTTTATGCACACTCTTTTTTTTTGGAATGTAATAATTTAGGATTTTATGAATGCAATGCAGTATGAATGCAGTGTTGCATGAGCCTTGGTTTTTTTTTTTGCAAGGGTGTTTGGTGTATGGTTTGGTTTGGGGAGATTTTTTTTTGCACGGGTTTCGAGCAACGGGACGAATATTCCTCTTTTGATGTAGCGGCTTGGGTGTTGCAGACTTTTTTAGTAATGACACTTGTATCCGCGCGGATAGGGTCAAGATCGACTTTTCATTTATTTCGGTGGTTGGATATGGTCTTGGACCATAAATGTCAAATTGAAACCTCATCCTTCTTCAACCTCAAACTGGAATTTTCGGGAGAAGAGAAAAAACATGGAAATGGCCAAAAATTCTCCAAAATTGTCCAAAGAAAGGCAAATGTTGTTCTTTGAAAAGTTCAAGGAGTGGTGTAGGGAGATCATGCATGGGAGAAAATCATTCTTTGAAGAAAGGTACAAGATACGATGCTTGTGGTCTCTCAAAGGAATTGGTTCCGGATTATGACCTCTTAAGAGCTTCTTCTTCGTTTTGGGATACTAGAAGGCATGTCTTTTGCCTTTCCTTCAACGAGATTGTTCCGTGTGGAAGAATTTCGGGCCTTGCTTGGAGGTCGGAGGTGGAAGAGATAGCGGTTCCTTTGCCGGAGGAGCTTCTTTTGTTGACGGTGTGCGTCCTCCTTCATCTTTCCCCGGAGGAAAGCGCAAGGTATGATCCGCGGTCCCGATCATTTCGATATTTCCGGTCTTCCCGACAGATTTAGGGGCCTAGGTTTGGTGGATGATGCCTATTGGGATGCCTTTGCACTTTGTATGTTTGGCACCTGTTCATGGTCTATTCCTTTGGGATACGCCATCGGTCTTTCTTGGATGTTGTCGTTCTGTCGCACAGGCGAGATGTCGTTCCTTTGATTACTTGGGGAGACTTTTCATGCTCTCGGCAGATTAGCTACCGGACGGCGGTATATGCGCGGGCGGCCCGTTCCTGCTTGACCACTGTGGGCGATGGAGCGTTTGGGGTTCTTCGGGAAACCTACGATATGATCGAGGCCTTGGACTTTTGCCGGGAGAGGTGTCGATGTAGATTTTGATGATCGGGGCTCGTGGGCGCGTTGGATGGCGGGTCGCCGGGCTGAAGATATCGAGATGGTTGGTGCCTCGTTGGCGGGTGGAGACTCGCGAGTGCTTGAGGACGGGTCCCATGTGGTTATGCTTCGGGGCTTTCTCGGTCCGGTTTCTACATTCCGGCTACGGTCTGAGACGGTTTGGCTTGGAAGCGAGGTTCCTTTGGAGGGTTTTGATGATATAGCCACCGGGGTGGTGGCTCTGTTTCCATGGATGATCCCTCGGTGTTTCCATTTCTTTCCCGAGCATGGAGGTATGATGCCTTTCCTCCTCGGGTCATTCTCGGCGTCAGAGACCGGTGTTCTGACCACTTGGTACTGGATTGGTATGAGAGGCATGCAGGAGAGACTCGGGTGGCTATTTTCGGACGGCGTGAGGCCATTGTGGGTGCGGAGGTCACGACATTTACGAGAGGAGGAGGGCCGGCGAGGGCCAACCCTCATGACGGGAGCGGAGACGGCGCGGCGATTATGAGGCTTACGTCGAGACGAGGAGAGGAGGGCTCCTATGCTACCGGCTAGGTTACGGGGAGATGAGGGATGACGCTAGGGCTACTAAGGCCACTGACGGAGGCTGGTTTGATAGACCTGTCCTTATACGAGCTTGGTAGGAGGAACAGCGACATTTTCCGGTTCGAGAAAAAGAAGACTCGGAGGGGAAGAAGAAGGGAGAGGCCGATGCGAGTGGCTTGGGTGACTACGAGGTTTCAGTATCCCTTTCTTGTCATGGCGAGACACATTAATTTGATTATGTATCTTAGTTTTCCTTTTAGCAAGTTGCCGGTTGTAGGAATGAATCGGGCTTAGACTCATCAAAGAGCTTTTAACTTGTAATGAATATTTGAATTGCTTTAGAGTTTTTCGAGACGCTTTCATGAATTACGATCAATTGTATTGATGCCAAAGTATGGCTTTTATTTGTGCTTTAGGCCGAACCGTTTCATGCCTACGTTCCCCTCATTTTGAGGAGCTCGGGTCTTCGTAGTTCAACCAGGTGAACTCTTTTTGTTTTTTTTTTGTTTTTTTTTTGTTTTTTTTTTTTTTTTTTTTTGGTGCAACCTGTTTTTACCTAGGCCGCCCTTCTCGGGTTTCTAACCTAGTTGGGTATTACTCTTTTAGCACTCTTTTTTTTTTTTTTTTTTTTTTTGTTTTTTGTTTCTTTTTTGTTTTTTTTTTGTTTTTTTTTTTTTTTGGTGCAACCACTGTTTTTTACCTAGGCCGCCCTTCTCGGGTTTCTAACCTAGTTGGGTATTACTCTTTTAGCACTCTTTTTTTTTTTCTTTTTTTTGTTTTACGCGTAGTATCTGCGCGGCTTGTCACCATTATTTGGGTGTACGAAAGGGATTCCGTCGAGGTACTGCAAGTTGCATGGCTCCTCAGGAGAAGATCTTGGACTACATATGGCCCGACCCATACTGAGGCTCCCATTTGCCGAGGGGTTGATACGGGAGGGCTTTTCTTTTAGAACGAGATCACCTTCTCGGATTTCCCGATGCTTTACTTTCTTGTCGAAGGCTCTAGCCATTCTTCCTTGGTAGGCTCGGATGTGTTCCATGGCCTTGATCGGCGTTCGTCTAGTAGGGCCAATTCATCATGGCGACTCTGGAGCCATTCGACCTCGTTGATCGGCTTTCCGGCGGTATACGGAGCGAGGGGATTTCCGGCTCGATTGGGAGTACGGCTTCCATTCCGTATGTGAGGGCAAAGGTGTTTCCCCGGTTGCCGTTCGGCCCGATGTTACGTAGCCCCGAGTGCCAAGTGTAACTTCTCGGGCCAATCTGCGCCTTGGACGGCCATTTTCCGGATGATATTTTCCCGAGAGTCTTGTTTCTTTGCTTGACGGCTCCGTTGGTTTGGGGCACGTAGGGAGATGACTTGTGACGGGTTATTCGAATTCCGCCCGGTGATTTTCACATTCCCCTTGAAGTGGGATCCATTATACGAGATGATTTCGGTGGCAACCCGTATCTGCACATGATGTTTTCTTTGATGAAGAGGGCAACTTTCTTTGAATTGAGGATTTTGTAGGACTTTGCTTCAACCCACTTGGTGAAATAATCCACGGCTACCGGGGGCGAACTCGTGGCCGTTCTTGCTGATGGTGTGATTTTGCCTATGACATCAATTCCCCCAGTGACGAAAGGCGAGGGTTGTCATGCGGTATAACTCGTGAGGAGGCAAGTGATTAAGATTTGAGTATCGGCTGACATTTGTCGCGGCTTTTGACAAGCTGGATGCGATCGGTTTCCATGGAGATCCAAAGTACCCCATTCTCGGTATGATTTGCATCGAGCTCGAGCATTCATGTGAGGGCCGCAGTACCACCATGTATTTCTTTCATGAGTTCGGTAGCCTCTTGTTTGCCGATACATCGCGGGAGGGGGCCTTGATAACGCTTCTTGTATAGCATATTTCCCCGAAAAGAACATAATGGGAGGCGAGCCGCTTCGAGTGAGAGACTTTTGCTTTGATTCCTTCTTTATATTCCCCATCTTCATTTTGAAAGAGGCCTCGCCATCCTTAGTCTTGGTAAATACGAGTGTACCGGGGATCATTGATCGGTTCGGCTTCCGCTTCAATTTCGAAGCAATAGGCGGGGTTTTCTCTTCTCCCAGACTACGAATGGTTTAACGAGACTTTCCTTCGGGTATTTCGACAAGAGAGGCTAGTGTAGCCGAGCATCTGCGAACTGTTTCGGTCTGCTTGGCGAGGTAATGAAAGGCGATTTCTTTGAATTGAGCCACTAGTTCTTCCATGTAAGCATGATACTTACGCAAACCCGGATCCACGGTCTTCCATTTGTTAGAGACACGATTGATGATGAGGGCGAGTCACCGTACACCTCCAATTCCTTGATATTTCTTTCAAGGGCGGCTTCCAACCCGGCTATGCAAGCTTCATATTCGGCGGCGTTGTTGGTGACTTGAAGTTCGGCCTTCTTGCTATGGGGGTGTGTTCGTCGGTAGGATCGACCGAAGCATTCCTATCCCGTTCCCCCTTTTGTTTGATGCTCCGTCGAAGAAGAGTTGCCGGTGATTTTCTCCTTCTAGGCGAAGATTCCATCATCGGGAAATTGAGGTTCGGGTCCTCGAGACTCATCACTTGGGAAATCGGCGAGATGTTACGCCATTATGCGTCCTTTTACGGATTTCCTTGAAACATAAGTGATGTCATATTCGGCCAAAAGAACGACCATTTTGCCAATCTCATGGAGATGGAAGGCTTGTCGAACAGATATTTGATGGGGTCTATCCTTGAAACAAGATGTATCGGGTGAGGCGCATGTAGTGTTTCAACTTTCCGCTACCCGGACCAAACTGCGCAAGTCTTCTCGCAAGCGAGTAATTGAGTTCGCTTCCTTGGAGCTTTACGCTACGAAATAGATGGCGTTTTCGACTTTGGAATCTTTCTTCTCTTGAGCCGGCATAGCCCCAATTCTTTGTATCCGTGACAGTTAGATATAGCAAGAGTGGCTTTTGCCGATGTGGTGGGCGAGAGAATCGGGGGATTCACAAGGTATGCCTTAATACATTCAAAGGCAAGGCGACATTACGGGGTCCATTACGTGTAGGCATTCTTCTTCATCAACTTGAAGATTGGCTCGCGAGATCGAGTCGGTGATTTACAAAGCGGCTTATGTATTGCGGTCTTCCCATGAAGGATTTCACTTACGTCGGTGTCCGTGGTGGCTTCATTTCAACTATCGCCTTGATTTTACGGGGATCTACTTCGATTCCCCGTTACGTCACCATATATCCTAGTACCTTGCCTCGTCTTACACCGAAAGTGCACTTTGGATTCGGTCTCATCTTTGTGGTCTCGGAGGCGGCGAAGAATTTTCTCAAATCAACAAAGTGCTGGCCATCGATCCTCTGGAATGTATTATCATGTCGTCCACATAGACCTCCAATTTCTTTGTGGATCATGTCATGGAGCAGTGTAGGCGCCCTGCAGTACGTAGCCCCGGCATTCTTTAGTCGAATGGCATGGCCGTGTAGCGATATGTGCCCGAGGGGTTGTGAAGGCTGTTTTGGCTTGATCTTCTTACGCCATTTTGATTTGGTTGTGGCCGTGAAAACCGTCGACGAAGGATTTGACTTCGTGGTTGGCCGTGGAATCTACCAAAATGTCGATGTTTGGCGAGGAAATCGTCTTTTGGGCGGCTTTGTTCGGATCCACGAAGTCTACGCGGCATCGGATTTTCCGTTGGCCTTGGTCACCGTCGCTATGTTGGACTGACCATGTTGGGTATTCAATGACCACTGATGAAACACTGCTCGAGCATCTTTTCTATTTCCTCTTTCACTTGTAAGGACCATTCGGGCTTAATTCTTCTTAGCTTACGCTTTGCGGCTTGACTTACGGGTCGAGCGGTATTCGGTGCTCTACTATGGAAGGATCGAGGCTGGCATATCTTTATAGGACCATGCGAACACATCCACGAATTCTTTTAGCGGCTCGATTAGGGCCTCCCTTTCGGTCCCTTCGAAGAAACTACCAATCTGCGTCTCTTTAGGCTCTTCGCGGTTCCCAGATTCACACTTGTCAAAATTTCTTCGGCGGCTTGGGCTCGATTTTCCTCTTTTCGGACAACAGCTTAAAGATTTCTTTGATATATTGTTCATTTAATGTGCTGCCTCTTCATCTAGTGAATCGTTATTAAGCTTTTTAGATTATTAGTTAATTCATCATTAGTTAAAGTGGCAATTAAGGGATACTCGAAAGGTTCATCATTTCATTGAAGACGAAGGGAATACAACGTTCGCTACGGACTCGTAGTCTTCGGGCGTAAGGCCATCGGACGACTCGAGACTCGAACTTCAACAATGAGAGACTCGGAGGACTTTACAAGGTTGACACGAAAGGACGGGGGACCAATCCAAGCTTGGTGATCATTTCCTCTTTGGTCGCGGACGGGCACGAGAGAGTTTCCCAATTCTTTAGCGGCATCGTTGTCGGTGGCTTCACAACCGGGAAAGGCATGGTCTCTGTGCTCCCTCTTCGATCGTTGCTATCATCTCTTTGTACGAACCGAGAATCAATTGTGTTTGGCGTCAGGAAGGCGAGCATGTGGATGTAGGGATCTTCCTCAATCACAGGGATTTACGTTTCGTCACAATCGACCGCTCAATCCGAGATGTAGGGCGTATTGCGTCTCGGTGTCTTGCTAGAAAAATCTCATGTCCCATACTCGAGCGGAAAGGCTTGGCGGGTAGTTCGGCAAGGAGGACGTCCCACACGACGTTCATAGATTCGGCCAGTGCGTCGGTGTTTGCGACTTTTATCATGAAAATCTCCTCGCTGGCGAGGCGAAGAATGGGTTTGCGAGAATGCGACAAATGCGTGATTGAGGACCGGGGACTTGTGTGCTGTATCATGGCGGTGTTCGGCGTTTCCTTCAGTACGCCTCGAAGTGTTGGAAATAGCAATTAAATTTGATGAATCGAACTTCTTCGGAGTCTGCTCGCTTGAGTGTGTCGACATAGTTGGCATCGGCTGGATTCCAAAGGATCTTTGGCGAGACTTGCCTCTTGAAGGATGTAGCCGGTGTTTATTGTGGGTGTTCTTGGCTATTGTTTCGGCTTCGTTCCCTATGAGAAGCTGTCACCCCTTATGACTTCAAGGTCTCCTGCCGGTTGATGAATTTGACGCATTGGTGGAGAGTGGAGGCTATGGCTTTCATGTGATGCAACAGGGCGCCCTAGTAGGGCTGTGAACTCGGAGGATATCCATTACATGGAACTTTGCGGGCACCATTTGGGTTTCGTACGAGTTCGAGTCGCTGTCCCGAGAATGGGGCGAGACGAACCGTCGTAGGCCTTGACGGTCAGGGTAGATGGGATCACGCGCCTTTCATTTATGCGGAGGGCCCTCATCATGCTTTGAGGGGAAGGACGTTTACCGATGATCCATTGTCCACTAATACCCCGGGGAGTGACATGGTGTTGAGCCGAATAGTGATGTACAAAGCTTCATTGTGTTGGGAGACATCTCTTGGCAAATCTTCATCGCGAAGGTGATCATACTCCCATATAGGTGAGGATCATAGATTTGGTCCTTGTCTCGGGATGGAGAGTCATCAAGCCGGTCACTTCGTGCCTTTTTCTTGCGAGGTAGAGTCTTTGCCGAAGCCCACAGGTTATCTTGATGCCTTTTGTGGCGGTTGCCATCTCCAGTCAACATGTTGATTGAGTGGGAGCGCCCAGGCGCGTCGGTTTTCTTCATCGGTGTATACTCGGGAGGCTGGACAAAGCGAACCTTGGGCGACCACGAGGGGTTGGACTTACGTTGCTGCGGTACTACAGTATCCGAAAGTCTCAACTCTGTCGTTGGCGAGGCTTTTACGCTCTTTTACCCCTTTTTGCTTTGGGGAAGGCGGGCGGAGTAGAGTACATAATAATCAAATCCCCGAGATGGCTCCCAGAGCGTTCCCAGCTTGTTATCACCGGCCTCGAATCTCTCCTTCAATTTTCTTTGGGAGGAAATTTTCTTTTTCTTAGGAGGACGGTCCTCGTGTATCCGATCCTGATAATCCCTTTCAAGGCGATCGGGACGATCACAAATATCCCACGAAATGTGTTCCACGGTGGTGGCGGATTTGGGACCTCGGAGTTGGCGGTCTTTGGAATGACTTTGAGTGGGCTGGTCAGGGGATCTGGCTGGAGGCTCATGCAGTAGCGAGTGATTGGACTCCGCCGGATAATGAGAGATATTGAGGTCGAGGAACGGGCACATGTTTGTCCTTCGGGGTAGCCGGTCGGTTGGGATATTGTTAAGGTCCCGAAGTGGCGTGTGGCCTCTTCAATCCAAGCCTGCTGTACGTTACGGCGTTCTTCCGGGGCTTTGATGGTGACCATATTTCTTCAAGCTTGTTCACGATTTTCATCACTCGGTGACACTTGTGGGATCATCACTTTGAGAGGGGACAGCGACGGTATACCGAACTCTTTCGTCCACGGCTATTTGTTTGGGGGCCGGTTGCCTGTAAGTCGGCGGGCGGGAGTCGGCGGTGGAAACATAGGAATCTTGGGGTAGCATCTTGATGTATCAGGGACTATTAAGAAGAGGAGGAGAACCCTCTTCCTTCTTTGCGGTAAAAGTGCCATCGGAATTGAGGCGATAGTCAAGCCATGACTTGCGACTACCCCAGAAGGTTATCAATTTGAGCCTCATGTCGAAGTCTCATTTGTTCTACCAAGCTGGATCCAATGCGAGTGCGTACGAGGGATTTTGGAGGACGGAGCAACGTTATCCCCATCATTACCGGGTGATGCGAGACATTACGAAACCGGAGTCGGAACAAACGGTGAAGGCGACGATGCGCTTGACTCTTCCCAGCTGATCAACGGTGACCCGGTGCCGAAACCAAGCTTTGTGCGGAGGCTGCGGGGAAAGGACACGAAGGTTCGGATGTGCAGGAATGGAAGGTGGGTAGGTGTTTGGGCTTTTGGCTCATGCAACATGCGATTATTTGTTCACGTTTACTTAAAACATGTTTTATTAACCTAATCGGTTGGAAAAGATTGCTCTTCTTTTCGCAAACTACTACGATTCTGGATCGGTGGGCCCGTCACTACGTCTATAAGCCCCTCGTATTCCACCTGTATTTCGACCTCCCGGGGTGGGCGGCCCGGGCGAGGGTCTATAGGGCAAGCGGGTCCCACCGACCAGAAAGAAAAACGATCCTAAAAGTACGGCGGGTAATCGAGTCTTAACGAGCATTCGATGTAAATTACGGACAAGGCGCGTCGAAAGTCAAGATCATGTCCAGGGCTCGACAAAAAGTCGGCATGATTTGGGCGATAAGCGTCCACGATTGATCTTGACTTGTCGTCGGTTAAGCCGTAATTAGGCATGGAATAGTCATTAATCCTTGATGACTCGGTGTCAATCTTTGGGAGTCGAGTGTATAATTTGTGCCGATCGAGCCGAAGTCAAGGCGCCGGTCAATATCTTGGTCAAAGTCTGCGGCGGAAAACCGCGAGAACTTCGGCGATTAGGGACCCGAAAGATATTGAGTCGGTATGCCGACAAAGGCTTGAAAGGAAAGGTCTATACACGGACGGGGCATGACACGGACCGGACTAAAAACCAACGGGTCTCGGACAAAGTGTGTCACGGACAAGTGCATGGTCGACACGAGGCTCCATGGGATGTTTGGGTAGTCTGTGCTCATCAGAGCGTAATAAGACCAAACGGACCGCGACAAGGATTTCCCGGGTTAAGGACGTAGTGTGCAGTGTACGGTCACGTGCGCGTAGTGTGCAAGCAGTCTATATTCTTTTTCTGAGTAAAATAGAGATTTTTTTATGTGTCTTAAAAATATGATGCATGATTTTTTTTTTGGAAATTTTCTTTTCTTTTTTTTTTTAAAATCCTTTTTTTTTGAAATTTTTTTTTTGAAATTTTTAATGAGCACATAAGCACGAAAATTCCGACAGTTAGGGACATTATTCCGACAGTCAAAATTTTAACTTTCTCCGAGGCGGCCAAAACAACATGAAAACTGTGCAAAAATCAACACACACACAAAAATGATTTTCGAAGCCGGGACGGAAGCTTGACCCTCAAAAGCTTTTTTTTTTGAAAACGGTGATACCGGTACGTGGGATTGTTAGACCACAATTTATCCCCGACTCGTGTTAGGAGGCGATAACGGGAAATTTAGTGGTTTCCACCAATATACCAAATACCATTTTTTTTAAAAAGCTTAGTCCCAGCGGAGTCGCATTGTGATGATGTGTATCCGAAAATTTTCCCATTTTTGTTTGAAAAAATCAACGAAAACGGAGTCGCCACGCCATTTTAATTTTGAGGGCCAAAACTTTGAAAAAAGCCCGAGATCAGAGATTTAGGTTCGGAGGTCATGTTACGCGTCGGGAAGGACGTTAGTGTGCACCCGACGCGCCTCGTAAAACGAGTCTTCCAAGCTGAAAATCATTTGTATGTGTGTGTGTGTGTTTTGGCCAAAATAAGTTGAAACTCAGAAAAGTAAAAATTGGGATATCTTTTTAAGACTTTAAACTGATCCCATGATTTTTGGAAGATTTTGGGTTGAGATTTGGTACTCAAAAGACCTTTTGAAGTTGAGAGCCATTTCTGCCAGAATGAAAAAGGCAGTGGACCTTTGATTTTGAAAGGGATTCAAGGGTCTTAAAACTTCATAATCTGGATAAACTCAGAGAATGAAAGTTGTTCTAGACACCTTAAATAAAGTTTGTGCGAAGGAATTTTCCATTTTGGAGAAGATTTGAGGGGTAAAAACCTTCTGGAAACCTCAGATATGAGATCTGGATTCCCAGAAGCTGATGAACTAGCCTCTGAAAGAAAAATTGAAAAGAGGAGTTTTACTCACCCAAAAAATAAAATAAAAATATGTCTGGAAAGCTCTGGATGTTGGCTACAAAAAGTATTTTGTAGTCAACACCAAATTCCAAGTTCATCTGTGCCCAAAAATTAAGACCATGGACTGAGGTCTGAGAAAATTGCTACTGGACAGCAACTTCTCAAGAAAGAAAATATGATTTTAAAGGGGGGTTTTGCATCCATGCTTGTCCCCATTTCCCTAGGTTTTGGTTAGTGATCACTATACATTTTAGTGGTGAATCAACTATACCAAACCATCCTTGGGGTACATTAGGACTAAGCATTTCATTTGCTTGGGAAGGGGATTTTTATCCTTTGAAAATGAGTTTTTATGCTTGAAAATTGTTTTTAGGGTTTTGAAAATGAGTTTTCTTTGTAAGAAAGTAAGAAAACTTGAAAATAATGTTGATCTTTGTAGAAGATCATCCATGGAGATGGTCTTCCATGGTGATCTTCTTAGATCTAGAGCAAGAAGATGAAAGAACTACATTTTGTAGTTTGAAGATGCATGCATGGATGAGATTTAGGGTTAGGAAGAGGAGGGTTTACCAATCTTTCTTGTGTTCTTGAGTGTTTGGCTTGAGTGTATGAGTGTTTAGGGCTTTAATATGAGAGTGAGTGGATGAGTATGAGTTGGGAAAGATTGGAGAGAAAAAGGGGACAATTCTTGAAGAATTCTCACTGTTTTCTCTCTATATTTCGCCAGCGGTTCGGTGCAAACTGTGTTCTTCCTCCTTATTTTTGTATTTGGAGGGCTCAATTTATAGCCCTCCTGAAGATGCAAAAGATGTCCGCGCGGATGGATCCGGTCGGCGTGCCTTTGTTCATTAAATGCGGCTCCGGCTTTGGACAAGAAGAATATTTCTTTTCAAAATTCAAATTAACAGCCAGTTTTTTGTTTCCAGCCATTGCTATATTTGGTTTTCTTCTTTTGTTTTGCTTTTTGAGATTCTTTTTAAGGTTTAACCTTAAATAACAATGCCCATTTTACCCTCACTTTGTTAGAAATGTTAGGATAGTTAGGAATTATTAGAAATGTTATAACTTTCGTTAATTTTCTAACGAAAATTCTAACAAGCTCAAATTGGAGCACTTACACAGACGTCTTTCTACATTCCATCATTGGTTCTGCGACAGTACGGGCACGAGCAGGTGCCACTGACTGATTTGGGTTATGATGATACCTTTGAGGTGGGATCTCTGCGGATGGAAGATCCTTCGACGCTATTGCTGATCACACGGTGGTGGCAATACCCGTCCTTTGCTGCCAGGGTTCTCTTTCACCGGAGAGAGGGCGCATTGTCTGTGCGATATTTGAGCGAGTACGAAGAGTGTATGGGGAGACACGAGATGGCTATCTTGTGGAGACGGAGTGAGCCTGTTGAGTGCGATCACACAGACGGCTCGACCTTGAGGAGGGCGAAGCAAGGGCTAACCACAGGAATCATGCGGCGATGCCATGGGCTGATTATGAGACAAATGCGATCGGGAGGCCAATCAAAGCACTTTGTTATGATGGCTCGAAGCAAGGCGGCTCGAGACAGAGCTAGAGAAAGGGCTGCGTTGACAGCCGCAGGCTTGACGGAGGCGTCGGGAATAGTCCCTGAGCCAGGTAGAAGGCCTACCGGAATATTTCCTGCGAAGGTGAAGAACACTCATCGAGGGAAAGGGAAGGGGAAGAAGGATGAAGGACCAAGTACGGGAAACTAGGTTGACCTTGCTGTCCAGAGTATCCACCCATTGTTATTGTAGACACATTAATTGATTAATGTTTTATTGTAGTTTTGCTAGCGTGCAGCGAGTCAAGAGTTGACCGTGCTTGAACTCATCAAAGAATGTTTTAACCATTATGAATTTGAAGGTTAAATGAAAAGAGTTTTTCGAAACACAAGCAATTGATGCTTATTGTATTTTTTTTTGTTTTTTAGACCGAACCAATGATGGCTGCCTACGTTCCCCTTTTACAATTGGACTAAGGGGCTCAGGTCACCGTAGTTCGACGCTTTAGGTGAATTTGAGAAAAATAAAGACAAAAGAAGTGCGACCCTGTTTTTTTACCTGGATCATTAGCGGGAATGTATCCAGTTGGGTATTACTCTTTTAGCACTTTTAATTTTACTGAGGGGACGGTGTATGGGGAAGGTGAGTTGACTTGTGCTCTTCCTCAAATGAAGTATCTGCGGAGCTTGCTTCCATTCACGGGGTTAACGAAAGGGTTTCCGTCCAAGTCTGCTAGCTTCATGGCTCCTCCGGAGAAGATTCTTTGTACCACGAATGGTCCTATCCGAGGTAGGCTCCCACTTTTCAGGGGATTGGTCTACGTAGGAGGCTTTTCCTTTAGCACCAAGTCGCCTTCTCCGATGTCTCGGATCTTGACTTTCTTATCGAATGCTCGGGCCATTCTGCTCTGGTAGGCTCGAGTGTGTTCCATGGCTTTCAATCTGCGCTCGTCGAGTAGAGCAAGTTCGTCGTGACGGCTCTGTAGCCATTCGACTTCATTGGTCCCGTTTTCCAAGAGGACTCGGAGGGATGGAATTTCCAATTCCACGGGCAACATCGCTTCCATTCCGTAGGTAGCGTGAACGGAGTCTCCCTGTGGCGGTTCGGCCCGATGTTCGGTATCCCCGAGAGGAGCTAAATGTAGCTTTTGGGCCGGTCCCGACCTGCGGTGGTCATCTTTCGATTATCATGGCGAGAGTCTTGTTGGGTTTGCCTCTCTTGCACCATTGGTTTGTGGTACGTAAGGAGAAGACTTGTGACGTGTGGCTACGGGTCGGTCGGTAGTTGGTCACAATCTCCTTCGAAGTGAGTCCCATTGTCGGATATGATCTCGTTGGGCACTCCGTATCGGCACATGATGTTCTCTCGGATGAACTCGGCCACCTTCTTAGAATTCGGTACCTTGTACGATGCGGCTTCTACCCATTTGGTGAAGTAGTCGGCTGCGACTAGAATGAACTCGTGACCATTGCTCCTGGTGGAGTGATCTTGCCGATGACGTCGATTCCCCATGTGGCGAAAGGCCGTGGTGTAGTCATGCAATAGAGTTCATGAGGTGGGATGTGATTGAGGTTGGAGAACCGTTGACATTTGTCGCGGCTTCGGACGGCTGGATGCGATGCATTTCCATTGATATCCAATAGTATCCCGTACGGAGAATGATCTGTGTCAATGCTCGGGCGTTCATGTGTGGACCGCAGGTTCCGTTGTGAACTTCGTTCATTAGCTTGTGGCTTTTTCTTTGTTTACACGAAGGAGTGGCCCTTGGTGGCGCTTCTTGTACAACATACCCCAAGAATGACGAAATGGGATGCCGGGCGTTTTAATGCCATCATGTTTTGGATTTGATCCCTTCTTTGTATTTTCCATCTTCATTTGTGAAGGAAGCTTCTCCGCTTTGGAGGTACTTGGTAAATCTGATTGTACCGGGGTTCGTCGATCGTTTCTTTTTCTTTTTCGATCTCACGGCAATAGGCGGGTGTTTTCCGTCTGCCTATTACGAGGGGTTTCTTGCTTTCCCATCGGGAATTTTGACAAGAGAGGCGAGGTTGCCGGGGCATCGCGAAGCGGTTCTGTCTCTTGGCAAATAATGAAAAGAGATGTCCTTGAGCGAGCAATGAGCTCCTCCATGTACGCGTGGTACTTACGGAGGCGAGAATCTACCGTCTTCCATTTGTTGGACACTTGATTGATGATCAATCTTTGAGTCTCCATATACATCCGGCTACGAGATGTTGCGCTCGAGGCGGCTTCCGGACCTGCTGCACGAGGCTTCGTATTCTAGCTGCATTGTTGATTGCTTCAAAATTCGGCTTGATAGCTATGGGAGTATGCTCGTCCTTGGGATCGACAAGGAGCATTCCAATACCATTCCCCTTCTTGTTGGCTGCCCCATCGAAGAAGAGTTGCCGGCGGTTTGCTTATTTGTCGAGTGAGAAGATTCCGTCGTCAGGAAATTGCGGATCGGGACCCTTAGGTTCTTTGCTCGGGAAGTCGGCCGGGCGATACGCCATTACTCTACCCTTTGTTGATTTTCGACCATGTACTTGATGTCGAACTCGGCGGGAAGAATGACTACTTGGCTAGCCGCATTGGCAGGGGATGGCTTGTCAAAGAGATATCGGACGGGGTCCACTTTGGAGACCCGGGAGCACGAATGCATTGCATGTAGTGTTTCGGTTTCCCGATTACCCATACCAAGGCGGTACAAGTTTTCTCACGATCTTTGAGTAGTGAGTTCACTTCCTTGAAGCTTCCGGCTTACGAAGTAGATTGCATGCTCAACCTTGGAATCTTTCTGTTCTTGTGCCGGCATTGCTCCGATTGATGTGTACATTACTATCGGATACAAGAGTAGTGGCTTGTCTTCATATGGCGGGCACGGCAGTGGGGGATTCACCAAGTAGGTCTTGATCTTCTCGAAAATTTGTTTGGCACTCGGAGTCCCATTTGATGTCGGCATTCTTTTTCATCGGTTTGAACATGGGCTCGCGAGAGAGATGTCAGCGGTTAATGAAGCGGCGATGTGCGAAGTCTTCCCATGAAGCTCTTCACTTCTGTCAAAGTTTGAGGCGGCTTCATGTCGATGATGGCCTTGATTTTCTTGGGATCGGCTTCGATACCCCTTTACGTAACCATGTACCCCGGTACCTTGCCACGCTTGGACGCCGAAGGTGCACTTTGCCGGGTTAAACCTCATGGAGTGTTTTACGAGTCTGTTGAAGAACTTTCTCGGAGATCTGTCATGTCTTTGCATGTCGATCCACAGGTGGATGATCATGTCGTCGACATATACTTCGATTTCTTTGTGAATCATGTCATGGAAGAGGGTACATTGCGGCCCGCTGGTAAGTAGCCCAGGCGTTCTTCGGATCGAATGGCATGGCCGTGTAACAATATGTCCCCACGGAGTGGTGAAGGCGATCTTGGCTTGATCCTCCTCGGACATTTTGATGTGGTTGTATCCAGCGAACCCGTCCACGAAGGACTTTACTTCGAAATTTGCCGTGGTGTCGACCAGCATGTCGATGTTAGGCAGTGGGAAATCATCTTTAGGGCTGCCCTTGTTGAGATCCCGGAAATCCACACGACATCGACCTTCCGTTGGCCTTGGTGACCGTCACGATGTTGGAGAGCCAAGTCGGGTACTCAATCACTCTGATGAAACCAACTCGGAGCATTTTCTCAATCTCTTCTTTTACTTGAAAGGACCATTCTGGCTTGATCTTGCGCAGCTTCTGTTTGACAGGCTTGGATTCGGGATCCAGGGGAATTCTGTGCTCTACGATCGAGGGATCGAGTCCTGGCATGTCCTGATATGACCAGGCGAACACGTCAACATACTCCCGGAGGAGGCTTATCGGGGCTTCTTTTACGCATCGGCGAAGCGCCCTTGTGTCTCTTTAGGCTCTTGCGGCGACCCCAGGTTCACTTTGGTCATAACCTCTTCGACAGCTTGGGCCCCGGTTGTCCTCTTGGTCGACTACACGCTCGAGAACTTCTCTAATGTATTGTTCGTTTAATGTGTCTGCTTCTTTATCAATTGAGTTATTAACGTCTTTTAAGTTATTTGTTAACTTATCAGTTATTAAAGTGTCAATGAGAGGATACTCCGAAAGGTCAGACTTTTCATTAAACAAGAACGGAGATACATGGTTGGCTACATTATCATAGTCCTCCAGCGTAAGGCCGTTGGATGACTCGGAAGGGCCTGGACTCGACAAGGGCCGGCTCGAGAGGGTTTGAGACCGGGTTTAGGGAGATGTGGGTGCGAGCCCAACTTGGCTTCCAATTCTACCTGGCTTGCCCTTGGTCAGGTGAAGGTTACCCAATTCTTCGGTGGCATTCTTTGGATGCTTGATGAGGTTCGGGGATCGAGAGGCTTGGCTTTCTTTGTCCCAATCATGGCGATCATGCTTTGTTGTCGGAGCCCGGTCAATCGGGTTTGGCACCTCCATGACTTCTTCAAAAAGACTACGTAGAGGCTGGTCCTTTGAGAGCGTATTCTATGAATTACGGTTCCTTACGCTTTGGAGTGACTGTCTCGAACGTGGCCTCGGTGGCTGATCCGAACAATTTGTTTCCCATGGAGAGTACCACTGAGTTGCTCCTCCAAGTGCAGGGATTCCCTTGAATGTGTACTCGTCTTTGGTGTGGTGGCGGTTGGTCAGGTAGAGCTGTGATGTCGAGGAACGCTCCCCTTATCGGATTAGCTTTGAGTCCTGCTGAAACGCTTGAGGTCCCGTGCTAGGCTGTTCCATTCTTTACGTAGTCTCGGTCTTTGACTATCCACTGCTTCTTTCTCATCTTCATCGGTTCCCTTGTCGGTCCCCTCGGTTCTGCTGTCGGTTTCCTTGTCGGTCCCCTCGGTTACTGCTTTGTCGGTTCCCTTGTCGGTCCCCTCGGTTACTGTCGGTTCCCTTGTCGGTCCCCTCGGTTCTGTCGGTTCCCTTGGTGAAGTAATGAGCGAGGTCAAAGCTGTAAGGACGGAGATTGGGTGTGCCATCGAAGGTTCCCCTTTTGTGGGCTGCTGCCTTGGTGCGGGCAAGCCTTTTGTTCTCCCTTATGTCAGCCGGTGTTGGCACGTAGCCAAGCCCCTGGACCGTGGTGTGGTCCTTGACTTCGATAACTTGGTGTTGGCCTTGTAGCCATTTGCCGAGCCCCGATCTGGGATGAAGTTCATGAGTTTCATCATCCTCGTGGCGGGAGGAATCGGTCGTGAGATAGTGGAAGGTCCACGTTGCATATTTGGATCTTGGAGGTCTCGAGTGAATCCAGGTTAATGGCATGTCATCATTATGCTTGATTTCTAATCTTGGAATGTCGTTGGTGCTTTGGTCCCCTCGGTGGTAGCATCGTCGCGTAGGCGTGGTTAGCTCGTTGCCTTGCATGAACTTGAGGCCTTGGTGAAGGGTGGATGCCACGCCATTGATTTGATGCAGCCGGGGACGCCCAGGATAGGCTGTGAAAGTGATTGGAATGTCCAATACTTGGAATTCGGTGGGGATCATCCGCTTGCCGAACCGAGATGTTAAGAGTAGCAACTCCGAGAAGCTGTACGGGAAGTAGAGTCATAGGCCTTGACGGTGTGGGTGAAGGCTTTAGATCTGTGGGCTTGATGTCAAGCGGGTCCATCATCTTGGCGGGCAAGACATTCATTTCGGAACCTCCGTCTACCAACACGCGGGAAGGCGACGCTCGTCAGCCCGGGTGTGATGTAGAGCGGCTCATTGTGATCGGCCCCAAATTTTGGAAGGTCCAAATACGTGAAGGTGATAATGTTGCCATAGTGGATGTTGCCGATCATCGAATGACTTCATGCGGGGTTGCGTCCACGGGGACCATGGTACGGGCCGAGCTTTCCTCTAGCTTGAGCTTGTGAGGATATGAAGAGGTGGGCGAGAGACGAAAGGGAAATGTTCGCTTGAGTGCGCTTGAGAGTGAGGATCGGGTCCTCTTTCGGGGAACTTGCGTCTTCGGGTAGGCGGGTTGCAGGTTCGGCTCCGCCGGCTTTTTGGTGGCCTTAGGTGGTAATGCATGGATTTGACCCGATCGGGTTAGAACGGCGACATCAGGTTTGGTCCCTTACGAACAGGCCGCTACGAGTTGAGCCATAGTTAGAGGAGGGTTCCTCGTAGCATAGGGCCATATGTCTTCCCTCAACTCATTGATTGTGGATGTATTCCACGAAGCTTCGGCGGCTTGCGGATTACGTCCCGGGATGCGCTTAGGTGCCTCTGCGGGAGAGTAGCCTATGGTTTGACGCCTTGATTGTTCCAATGTCGGTGTACCTGGCAGGTGGTCGCCCGAACCGAGGCTTGTGCATTGCGACCCTCCGAGGAGGTTGGAGAGTTCTCGGCTCAAGCGAACGGTCTCCTTGATCTCTTCACGGTATATCGCGTTCCTTTCCTTCTTCTTGAGCATACTCGGGGCATTCTAGAGTTGGGTGCAGCGATACTCATGGTTTGCTAATTTTCCTCCACTCTTGGCCCGGATCAACTTTCTTGCAGCGGAGCTGCGTCGAGAGTTAGCGCTGCGTTTCTTCCCATGTGAGAATAGCCGGTGCTTCTTTGAGCTGCGTGCGGCGGTCTAGGTAAACCTCCATCGGGGAGAGTTTTCTCCTTTGTTTTATCGAGTGGCGGGTATGTCGGAAGGTGAGTACACGGCTTCCCGAACATCTGCCCATGTGGTGAGTTCTTTGTCCCGATTGATCGTTTACGTAAACGAATGCCTCGGTGCAATGGAATTTCCACACGAGTAGTTGCTCGAGACGAATCTCCATCCTCCTCTTGTTTTTAAATAGACCTTTCTCCACGAGTTGGCCTTTCAATTTGAGTGCGGAAATGATCCGTTCCCATCCTCCCGAGGACCACTTGGGAGTCCGGTTTTGTTGACTTCATGACCGACTTGGAAGAGAATGGTTTCATCGCCTTCGTCGTCGCTTTCACAAAGAACTTGCTTTCCCGGGGAGGTAAGCGGCTGGGATTCATTATCTTGTGTCGTTCCATCTCCTAGGTCATCGGGACCGTTAACCACCCTCGCTGGCAGAGGGGTTGGATGAGAGCAGAGCGGTAGTCCGGGGAAGTTGCCGTGAGCAAAACCTTTGAGGTCGGGCGGTCTAGAGTGGCCTCTAGCTTTTACATCGAAGGCTGCTGTGACACTTTAAGGGCTCGGTCCTGTCGGTCTTTCGAGCTTGGTCTTCGTCCCAAAGACGACTTTCTTGAGCGGCTAGTTCCATGAGGGCTTTCCTTGCGAGAGCTAGCGAGTCTCCGTAGGTGCGCATCATCGACTAGTGTCCGAAGCCGTGATTACATTCAAATCGCCGAATGGCGGAAACACTTGGATTACGTTGACAAAGGAAGTCGGACCCAGGACATTCCATGCGGCCTTCCTTGGATCTTGATTACCAAGAAATTTGCCCATATCTCGTTGATTGACCTCTACGGGGGTATTGAATTCTGCGATGTTGACGGTCTCGTGATCTCGCTTGATCGCCAAGTCTATCGAGCTAGGCAAGCCGACGCGGGATGTCTGAATCCGGGGCCGTGACGGCTGGGAGCAGAATCGAACTGGAGCATGTTGATGCTAAGGTGGTCATTTCCTATTGTTGGTCCCAAAGGTGGCAACAAGGGTGAAAATACAGCTAGAGGGGGGGGGGGTGAATAGCTGTTTAAAATATTTCGCCCTCTTTTAAAAACTAAACCTCTTGCTTACAAAATCCTCTTGCAGTGAATAAGAAACTGCAAGTGAAGATGTAAAATGCACAGCGGAATATTTAGAGTTACAAAGCGGTTTTGATAGAGGAGGTTTGTAAAGCGGTTTTAATAAAGTAGTTGGTACGTGCGGTTTACAAACAAGTGAGGTTTTGACACTGTTAACTCCAAACACTATTTCACAATAATGGATATCTAAATAAAGATCAAACAGAGACAAAGATAAATAATTAGTAAGCACAAGAAATATAAATGCAGAAAGTAAGAACACGCTATTTGGAGTGGTTCAATCAATAAACGATCTACGTCCACTACCAGTGTATCTCAAGTGTTTAATCTATGTGATTAGAACAAATGAGGTGTGTGTGTGACAACAAGATCAAGGCTCTTTAAATCTGTGAGATGTAGAGCTCAATGATTCTTGAATGTGTTAAGGCTTGATTTCTGGGCTTGGGAATATTTCTTGAAGTATGAAGATGAAGATTCAAAGGACTTAGAATTTCTGGGCAAAGCTTCAACTTCTATGAACACAGCACTTCTCAATTTTCAAGCAATCTTCAAATGGAGAAGATTGGGGGTATTTATACCCAAGCATCCAAAATGTAGCCGTTGGACACTTTGTTGAAGGACGGTACTTGATGCTTTCTTATTGGTCCACAAAGAACCACTTTTGTCCTTTGGTACAAGTGGTTGCGAGATAAAGCCGATAATGCTTCAAATTTCGCAAGCAATGAGGTTTGGACACTGTCACCTTTTCAAGATCCTTGCGGATCTTCTCGACATTGAATCACGTGACAAGATAAGGTGGTTAACATTGATATTCTTTGATGTGGATTACAATGTCAAAGAGCGGTTCACTTCAAGGTTCAATCATTGGAGCGGTTACGAAGTACAAGCGGTTTGACAAGTGCGGTTGGTAACTCCAGTGAGGTTGCAAAGTGCGGTTGATGATGAGCTGCAAGGTGCGGTTCATCATAGGGCGGTTGTACTGGAGTAGTTCAAGGGTAGTTTCAAACAAAGGATTTCACCAAGCAAATGCTAAGGGCGGTTTTGCCAGGGCGGTTGAATGGGTGGTTTGAAACTTCTGAACTGCAACTCTCAATTCCAATGAGTCTTGTGCCAGTCTTCAAGCCTAAAATTAACCTAATCTATAAAATGGACTTAGCTAAAAAATTGAAGTCTAAGCTTCATTACATAGGGTCCTAAAGTCCTTAAAATAGACAGGAGGTTATGGTATCAATCAAATCTAATACAAAATAGGAGGGTTAAAACATGCATACCCAACACCTATGTCGGAAGCTGACTCTGCCTTGCGGGGAAGACTTTCATTGATGTTTTCGGGGTGGCTGCCGGAAGGGTTCCCGAGGTTGATCTGACTCGTAGCAGGGTGAGGAGCTTTGTCTCCTTTGCTGTTGCCCTTGGCCTTGGCGGCGCTTGAGGGTATAAGCTTGACTGACGGCACGGGCCGGTTGCCACTGGGGCTGGTACTCGGAAGTAGTGATGAGCTCTGAGCTCGCTTGGCCAGGGCCTCGTTTACCATGAGCAGGCAGTCGTCGAGGGTGACTTTGGTATTGCAGAATCTGATGATAAGGACCGGATCCTTGGTATCATCGGGATATCTGGAATAAATAATGTTGACGAAGTCGTCGTTAGCCACTTGGTCAGAGGGATTCTTCGTTGTGTGGACCAGTTGCTTCCAATTGTTGGATAGCCGCCTGTACTGGACGTTGAGCTTGACAATCTCCATGGTATTGGAGCCTTGGTCATAGGTGACCTGATCGGAAGGAGTGCCGTCCTCAAAACTGAGCATGTGAATGCAGAGGTCTGCCCGCGGGTCTGTTGCGTCCTCGACTCCGGAGAGTCCTGATTTGTCGTCATCTGACGGCTCAACCCAAACGTAGGGACGTATTTGTGAATGTGTGCCCCAAATTTCTGTGTATTTTGTTGGATTCACGCGAGTTTGAAGACATCCGGTTTAATTTGAAAAACGGAGTCGCCACGCCATTTTGATTACCTCAAAACTTTGAAAAAAAGGTTTTATGGGTTCGGAGGTTAAGTTACCCCTTGGGAAGAACGGATCGTCGTTCACCCAAGGTGCCTTGCCGGAGCAAGTCTCCCAAGATCCCATTAATCGTGCTTGCTTGCGTGCTTTCTTGTGTGCATGTGTTTGAAAATAAGGAGGGAATGTCCCAAGTCGTCTTCCGGACGTACAAACCATTTGTTGGTTGTCGCTCGGGATTTCTTGGATTTTATGTATTCGAGATTATGATCCCGTCCTCATCTTAGACTTGTGATCATTGCATTTTTAAACTCGGGACTTGCATGATCGAGAGAATGACTCCCTTTATAGTCGAAGATGAGGTTCTTTAGGAAGGAATGTCCTTAGCCCATCAATCCTACACTTTAAGACGGTCGAGCTCGTATAGATGCTTCATACTCATCTTAAGTGATAATCGGAGATATAGGGTTCAAGGTTGTCCCTTTCTAAAGAAATTATGGAACCTTTAATGGAAGGAACGATGTAAAGATAAGACCTTTACACCGGTCCGTTTCAAGGTTACTAATGGGGACATGGGGGAATGCATGATAAAAAATGATACTTTTAGTGAAAAGATGACATTTTTGGTGTAAAGAATGTCTTTTGGTTGCAAGGGATGCTTTTTGGGTAAAGAAATGATTTTTGTGTAAAGAATGTATCTTTATGTTGGAAAATAGCATTTAATGTACAAATGATGCATGAAAATGGCAAAGAATGATTTTTTAATGCAAAGTATGCATTTTTAAGTATGAAAATGAGTTTTTGGGTGCAAAAGATGCATCTTTAAAGTGAAAAGAGATTTTAATGCAAAAAGAATGATCTTAATGCATGGAAATGGGATTTAGGTGCAAAGGATGCACCTTTATGTATGAGAATGGTATTTTAATGAAAAGATGACACATAGATACTATCTAAATTGCAGATAGACATCAGGTTATAGCATAATGGGGGTTAACATCAGATTACAGCTTGAAAATAGGAAGTTTTTGCAAACTGGCTTAGTATGTCGCGTGACATAGGCTGCCTATGTCGCGTGACATAACTAGCCACTTTGCAGAGCTTCAGCAGCTGAGATCTACAGAGGTAACAAGGCCTTAAAATAGCCAAGTTACTTCACCAATAGGTCTCAGGGAGCTAGTATTTCAGTGATGAACATTTCAAGAAGGTGTGGATATGAGGAATCCACATTCATCTCGAGTGTTCATGCAAAAACAATGTCAAGCCGGAGCCTTTACATGAAATGTGATGAAATCAGATGTGGATCTATGAAATATGAAGCTAAAGCATGTAACTTTAATCAGAATATCACATTATCAACGCATGTAGCATGTAGATCTTATGTATAATGAAGATAGAAAGGGGAAAAGGGTAGAAAATCGTTACCCTTGAAGACCACGACTCCCTATATCAAGTTAGATATAGGGGCCTTCGAAACAGCAACCTCCGGGGACTGAGTTCAATCCTTGGCTCCGTGGGAATCCTTGGTTCTTGGTGTGTGTGAAAAGTGTGTGTGTGGGAAGTGTGTGTGTGGGATTGATTTGGGAGGATTATTATGGTTTAGGAGGTATGTGAGGAGAGAGGAGGCTTCTGGGCGTATTCCCTATAGAGGGGGACTGAGGGGTGGAAAAGGTGTGTGTAAAATGAGAGGTGAAGGCCTCTATTTATAGGCTGCCTGCATGGGCTTGTTATGTCACACGACATAACAAGCCATAACTGCTTTCCTTCTAGAAACATGCAAGGTGGCAACCTTCTAGAACTTTTCATGGCCTATTATGTCGCACGACATAAGTAGCCACTTCCAGATTATTCTAGAAACATGCAAGGTGACAATCTTCTAGAAGGGTTTTGGAATTAAGAAAACGTGTTTCTTAATTAACAAGCATTCCCTTCAGCCCTTAAAAGACTTGGAACATTTCAAATTATTCGGAATCGTAGGAAAGTCCGAGGAATTACCGGAAAAATTATCGGAATTGCCGGGAAAATTAACCGGAAGGCATGAGCCAGATTTGGGTACTTACAGAAGCCCCTCGGCAACGTCACTTGCAGGGCGAGTGGGGTTGTCGATAGAAAAGGATCCAATCTGGCGAATGCCGAGACGGATTGGGTGACCAAGTTGGTCGAGTGGCTGGACCTTTCATGAAAGGCTACCTACGTATCCCGGAGGAATCAAGCCAGGTCGTAGTTCGAGCTTTGACTAGATCGAAATGTTATTCCTTCAACTTGGAATAACGGAGATCAAAAGAGAGAGAGCGAAATGTCATTCTTCCACCTTGGAATGACGGAGATCGAAAGAGAGAGAGAGCGAAATGTCATTCTTCCACCTTGGAATGACGGAGATCGCGAGAGAGGTCGAAATGTTATTCTTCCACCTTGGAATAACGGAGATCGAAAGAGAGAGAGCGAAATGTCATTCTTCCACCTTGGAATGACAGAGATCGCGAGAGAGATCGAAATGTTATTCTTCCACCTTGGAATAACGGAGATCGAAAGAGAGAGAGCGAAATGTCATTCTTCCACCTTGGAATGACGGAGATCGCGAGAGAGATCGAAATGTTATTCTTCCACCTTGGAATAATGGAGATCGAAAGAGAGAGAGCGAAATGTCATTCTTCCACCTTGGAATGACGGAGATCGCGAGAGAGATCGAAATGTTATTCTTCCACCTTGGAATAACGGAGATCGAAAGAGAGAGCGAAATGTCATTCTTCCACCTTGGAATGACGGAGATCGCGAGAGAGATCGAAATGTTATTCTTCCACCTTGGAATAACGGAGATCGAAAGAGAGAGCGAAATGTCATTCTTCCACCTTGGAATGACGGAGATCGCGAGAGAGATCGAAATGTTATTCTTCCACCTTGGAATAACGGAGATCGAAAGAGAGAGCAAAATGTCATTCTTCCACCTTGGAATGACGGAGATCGCGAGAGAGGTCGAAATGTCATTCTTCCACCTTGGAATGACGGAGATCGAAAGAAAGAGCGAAATGTCATTCTTCCACCTTGGAATGACGGAGATCGCGAGAGAGGTCGAAATGTTATTCTTCCACCTTGGAATAACGGAGATCGAAAGATAGAGCGAAATGTCATTCTTCCACCTTGGAATGACGGAGATCGCGAGAGAAATCGAAATATTATTCTTCCACCTTGGAATAACGGAGATCAAAAGATAGAGCGAAATGTCATTCTTCCACCTTGAAATGACGGAGATCGCGAGAGAAATCGAAATGTTATTCTTCCACCTTGGAATAACGGAGATCGAAAGATAGAGCGAAATGTCATTCTTCCACCTTGGAATGACGGAGATCGCGAGAGAGAATGCATTTTGTAAAGAAGTAAGAAGGACTCAATGATTTTTGTAAAGAAAGTGGGATGTACCCGATAATTTTTTGTAAAAGAAATGGAACGTACCCGATAATTTTGTAAAAGAAGTGAATTAAAAAAATGCCAAAGGCAAGTAAAATGAGCCACGAGGGGGTAAATTTGTAAAATGGAGCCTTCAGGGGCAAAATTGTAAAAACAAGCCACAGAGGCTTATTATGTCGCACGACATAATAGGCCCATTTGACAGATTCATTAAAAATACGCACAGTCGCCATTTGAAATTTAATTAGACTTGAAATTGAGAGGGAGGCGACAGTGAGAAGAGAGAGAGCGAACATCAGAGAGGGAGATTCGAGGGAAATCGAGAGAAATCAAACACTTTTAGTTCGATTTCAATTGGAAAATGCCTCCTAGGCTCTACACGACCAAAAGGGGAACTCAGCATGCCAACTTAGCTACTCAAAGAAAGGGGGTGCAAAGGAATCAACGGTCGTTTCTTCCGGAAGCACCAAGAGGAGATTTCTACCCACAGCTCGATGAGCATACTTCGGATGTCAGGAAGAAGGAAGAGGTAAGAAACCTAGGGTTTCTTGAATTTTTTTTTTTCAATTTGTGAAATCAATTTGAACTGAGTTTTCAGACTGCATTTGAATTTCATAAGAATTGGCCTGTGAACAAGAGTCTGACCTAGGAAGTGTAATGCATAAATGCATGCCATACCTTGATCTATTTTGACTTATTTTTTTGCTTGAGATGATTTTAAGAAATAGCACGAAATATTAATACTTGTGCCATGTTTTCTTGCAGAAATTACGCACCCGTGGCTCTCGAGAGGCGATTGGCAGGCTATGGCAGAGCTTGCCGGGTAGCCAGGAGCAGATAGACTCGCCTAAGGGCATGATTTATGCCGTCGGGCTAGGACGATTTTTTGAGATGGCGAGGGCCATTGGAAACACTCAGAGGAGTGTAGATTTGGTGAGAGCTTTCAGAGAGTATTGGTGGGAGACCACACATTCGTTCCACTTCTCTTGGGGTGAGACGACGGTCACTCCGCTGGATTTTGCGATTATCACAGGACTGCCCTTTACGGATGAGCCGCTCTACCTAGAGGAGCCTGCACAGGGAGCTGAGCCCCAGCCGATTGCTGATGCTGATTTTATGGGCTTACTAGGTTTCATTCCCCGGATCAGGAAGGGGAATGGATATGAGTTAGGCGAGCTACATGGCTTGATTGAGGGGCAGAGCAGGGACTACATTGTGGTAGATGATCCCGTTGAGAGCCGGCTGAGAGCCGGGAGATTGGCTAGAGCTTTTGTATGGGTGGGCTTTTCCGACATGCTGTTCATCAACAGCGCATCTACTCCTTTGATTTCACTGTTGGAGCTACTGAGAGCCTGGGATACTGTCGGGAATCTATCCTGGGGGGAGGCAGGCTTAGCTGAGATGTATTTGGCCCTAGATGACGTCAGCCGAGGGAAGGCGAAGTACTTCACCTGCTTTCATCTGGCTTTCGAGGTATTCTCTCACCTTGATCTCTTTTCTTTTGCACATTTCATTATATCCCTTGTTTTCCCTGTTTTGACTTCTTCTTCTCCTTTTCAGGCTTGGGCCTTCGAGTACTTTGGCTGTTATGAGTGGCAGATACATGATGAGTTTCCTGCCACCACTTTTCCTGCTCTTCGTCGGTGGACAAAGAATGCCAGGAAACAGACCCGGACACCGGAGGGTTCGAGGTGCAGGATCACGGCCTCGTATCATGATACGCTGACATGCCTGAGAGGGATTCCACAGAGGCTGAGCTTGTTCCCCTGGACTGGCCGTTACGATGACCTGGATTTGGATCACGCTGCGCACTTGACAGAGTGTCGCAAGCTGCTAGTGGGCTTGTCTGGAGACGCCTTGTATCTAGGAGAGAGAGTGTATAGACAGCATGGGCCGAATAGGCACGCTCGGATCCCTGATGATCCTCCAGCTAGGATGTGGCTGCCTCGCCAGTTGGCGAATGTAGATGCTCTGATTGTAGGCTTGGCGGCACATCTTTACACACGGGAGGGGGACTATACTTTGTACGTGGCTAGACATCTTCAGTCCCCACAGACCAGGGTTGGTTATGGCGCTCATAGCGCGGGGCCTTCGACAGGCTACGTGGCTAGACCTCCTTTGCCCCCGACATTCATTGATTATCAGGGTGGCGGTCACATGAGGCGAGCCCATATTGATATGTCACAGACTCATCCTCATCTGGTGCTCCCGCGAGGTTCTAGATATGTAAGTACTGCTCCTTACGTCTCTTTGGATTGATTTCATCTCTTCATGTTATCAAGAACTGCATTTTGACACTTATTATGTCTGCTTGTAATAGGTGTCGGCTCAGGCTTACAGGCACTTGACCAGGGCTTATACCGGTGCTGTGGGCATGATTAGCAAGCTCCAGAAAGGTATGAGCTTTTGGAAGAATCAGTACCGATCGCAGGGTTTGGTTGATATCTCTCCACCTGGCCAGCCGAGAAGGAAGAAAAGCCGTTCTGATGACGCAGGCACCAACGGAGGCATTAGTGGACCGACGCCTCGGACGAAGAGGCCAAATGTGCCTCTTCACGCACTCCATTGAGATTGATGATGATGATGATGATGATGAGGATGAGGATGGTGGAGCTGAGACGGCCACGGACTATGAGCTTGACTCCACTGTTATCACTGAGCTTGACGACTATTACCGCACGGGGACCATAGCTTACGAGGCACCTTCGGACGATCCTGACGATGAGACAGAGGAGGCTGAGGATGACGACGAGGATGGAGATGATGATGGAGAGGACGATGGAGATGGAGATGACTCGGAGTAGCCCCTTCTCCCCTTAGATTTTATGATTTTTTGGTTATTGTACCCTTTTAGGGAAAACATGTCATTTATTTTTGCTATGCACATCTTTTGGACTTGGCCTATTTCATTTTGTACGTACATTGTTAGCCTTTTGTTGCACGCACTTATGAAATGACAATGGTAGGGTAACTAGCTTGAACTGAATGGTTTGAATGGATTTTTGGTTTGAATACGAATGTAATGGGTGTACATGGGGTACAGGACCCTTCCCCTATGCATTTGAGAAGTGTATGAATGGTATTTGCAGCTTTTGACATGTCGGGGATTGCCACAGGAAAGCAACACATTGCGATGTACGATGTACCGATGTGGCTTGTTATGTCGCGCGACATGGCTTGTTATGTCGCGCGACTCATTAAGCCTGAACTGTGCTTTTCATTGCCCTTGGAACTGGACTGGAATTTTGCTGACACAGGTTGGAATTGGAGGATCAAAGATATCACCTACTTGGCCTCCTTGGGACAATGGCAAAGAGATATTTGGTCCCTTCCTATAAGGATGGAAACGGGGTGACCTAGAAAGTCAAACAACCAATCCTTCATAAGAATGTGCCAAATCAAAAGGGGTGTGACCAATGTGGTCATAAAATTGGACATTTATGAAAAGCTTACGCACCATTGAGGAATGGGGAAAGAAAAAGGTGACCAATGTGGTCGGATGGCTGAACCTTTTATGAAAGGCTACCTACGTATCCCAGAGGAATCAAGCCTTGGTCGTAGTTCAAGCTTCATCTAGACAGTTAGGAACGATGTCTAGGACCCTTGAGGTTTTGACAATTAATGGAGGTTGTCACCTGAGGAAGCTAAAGCTTACATCACTATCGAGTAGATAGAGGCAGCTATAATTGGAAAACTTGAGCATACTTCTCAATCTGTGATAGAGGTAGCTAAAGTTGGATTTTTGACAATTAGGAAACTGTCGCCTGGCGTTATCTCGTTATAACGGAAGTGACGGAGGCGCTTTTGGGAGAAAACGTTATCATTAGCAATTGACACGTTACTTGAGCCTAGGGGTGATTTCTTCTTGGAAACAATGGTAGGGACTGGGTCTGGATGTACATATGGAATGTATTTTGGAAAAATATTGAAGACGGGTTTCAAGCAAGTGGGGTCGTATCCCTTGGGAGCGGACTGAACTGCTGTTGTTGCTGAGATGTTGTCAACGCGGACTGGAATTCCCTCTTGGGTGAGGCCGGTTTAAACCTCGAGTCTCGATGAATGTTCCTTTCTCACACTCGGCATTTGAAGCCGATGCCGATGTGCTTTTACAACCAAAGACTAAAACAGATGTTGAAATGACCAAACCTCTCTTCTAGGGATGGATGCGACTTATCGGAGCCCCGGTCTGAGGAAAAACTTTCTGCAAAACCCCATGTCTTACTAAAGCAAGGAAAGATCCTTTCATTGGCAAAGCCCCGGTTGGATGAACTGAGTAGGCAAAGTTTTAGGTTATGAACAAGTGACTTGGTGAAGCCCCAATCTGATGACCTAACAAAATTCCAATATGATTGGTACTGCGGAAGTGATCCTGAGGTTGATCTCGAACAAGCCGAATCCATCTAGGGACCTAGTGAAGAACCCGATGCGAACCCCAAAAATGACTAAAGAAGCCCCAGTCTAAAGAAATGGCTTGGCAAAGCCCCAGACTTGAAGAGTTTCAAGGCAGCCCTAATGCGAATTGTAGCAGAAGAGGAAAGACCTATCTTTTTTTTTTTTCTCTTTTTTTTTAGTCAATCAGTCAACCTTAAGGAGATGCAGACAAAGAGAAGAATTTTAGGAAGATATATACATGCAGGGGCATATTTTTCGAAAGGTGGGAATAGATTCCGATTTTGTGTTATTTTGATGGCCTTATTCGATGTAGGCACAAAAACTCGCTCTAGGTTTGACTCTTTTGAGAGAGTATAAGCGTAGAGAGGTTGATAAAAGTGTATGGAAGCCCTCGCGACGTAAAATCGATGTTTAGCACTATTTTTCCAAAGATGTAGAAAAGGAAGACTTGTCAAGACATCTGAAAACTTGTTTTATTTACAATGATCACAAGATTGCTTAAAACCCTTTATTAATGTTCGGGTTATTTAACCACTAATCTCGATATGAACAAACATTCTTATTAGTCATGAGGAGAAAGTCAACCAATGCCGCGGATCAAGGTTGGCTGGTGTGAAAGAAAGGTTTGTGTATAGGGAGGTCATTGATGAGACCGGGTTTTCTGGGATCTGACTGTGTCTATGGGAGAGGTTATCCGATGAGACCGGATTTTATGGGATTTGACTGTGCTTATGGGAGAGGTTATCCGATGAGACCGGATTTTCTGGGATTTGACTGTGCTTATGACCGGACCATTGCTGGTTGCCTACGTTCCCCTCGTTGTGAGGAGCTCAGGTCGCCGTAGTTCGGCCTTGGCCGGACTGTGTTTGGGGAAATGGGATTTGTGGTTCCTTTTAGTGAAAAGGCTCGGATGAAAAGATTGGATGGTGAGGCTTGGGCCTCGGGATGATTTCTTGACCAAGTCATTTTTGGACGGCTGCTTCAATTGCTTCCTTTTTCATTTGGGGAGAAAGGATCTACAGGCTTATGAAATGCTTCTGACTTTGCTTCGACCGCCCGATCGACAACTTTCATTCTCTGAGCTTTGATCTTGCCTTTCCGTCAAGCTTTTTAATGGGCGGTGCTGGGTCCTTGGCCTCATCATTTTTTTTATTTTTTAGTTTTTTATGTGCAACCCTGTCTTTTGCCTAGACTGCCCTTTTTTTGGGATTTTCAGCCTAGCTGGGCATTACTGTTTTTGCACTGCATTTTTTTTTATTTTCTGAAGCACTTGAGGGCTAAGGCGAGCCTCTGCTTGAATATTTTTCTTGACATCTTTGAGGTCGAAGGCAGGCTCCTAGATTGTTGTCGATACGGGGTCAATCTTTCGAAGCTGAGTGGCTTCTTGTTGTCCGTTGAAAATGCCGCCGTCGTTGACTTGGTCAAAGTGAAGGTGGGGGCATGATTGAGAAAGTGTATGGTTTAATGAAGGCTTTTTGTGAGGTAAGGAAAGTGTATGGGGAAGGCATTAGTTGACTTTCTCACACTGATTAATCGGAACGTGAATTATTTCGAGAGATTATTTGTTGAGCAATGCAAGTGATCATATAAAATAAAACCATTTCATTAAATGTAATGTAGGTATGCAAATAATGTCTTAAGTCTAGTAAGAAAAGAAGGAGACTCTTTTATAGAAAATTGAAGATTAAATACAATGTCCGTAGAGGACTTGATTGAAAGAGAAAAGTACTAGAACCTACGAAGGTTGACTGAGAGACTATTTTCCTTTTCTCTCTTCTTTTTTTTTTTAGTCTTACTTAAGGATAGGTAGACCCTAGTCTAGCTACTCTTCGCAGGTTGGACTGCCAGGTAACTTGAGCTTTCCTTCGTAGATCAGCCACTGAATTTCCTTCTTCAGATCCACACACTTGTCTGTCACATGACCATAATGCTTGTGGTACTCGCAGAACTTGGTCCTGTCAACTCTACTTGGGTTTCTTGGCTTATAATTCTCGAGAGGTGTGAGAAGGCTTCGTTTCGCCAAATCATCGAAAACTTTGCTCATGGGCATCCCAAAATAATCAGGCTGACGTTTCTGACCTTGCACTTTTTGAATTGACCTCTTACCATAACTTTCTGTTTTTGGCCCATGGAGGTTCTCGAGCTTCCCATTTTCTATCAACTTCTGGATCTCATGCCTCAAATAGGTGCAATCATCAGTTTTGTGCCCATGGTATTGATGGAAAAGACAATGCTTGGACTCATCCAACCGAACACTGGGGTTTCTGGGCTTCCAATTCTCCAGTGGCTTTATCAGCTTTTCTTTCATTAGCTCTTCCAGAATCTTGCTTAAAGGCATCTCTGCATTGTCAAAGTGAAAGGACCGAGGTTTTTGGGAGACCTTGTTGTTCTCAAAACTTTGATCTTTACTGTCCAATTGGTTCCATTGTGGGATTTGGCTGAAGGAGGCTACGACACTCTTTCCTTTGTGAGGAACTGATGCTGAGCCAGGTACGGTTGCTGCTGGATGCTGGTGGCATTGGGTTACACTTGGTGGAATCATTTCCTTGCTTGGCTCGACGTCTTGGGTCAAGGGAGTATTGATACTCATCATGAGGTCAAGCTTCTCTTGCATCTGTTTCACTTGCTCCATCAACATTGCCACATAGGGGTCAACGGGGACTCTCGGGTTACCGGAAACAGGACTTGTAGAAGAGCAAACCGATAATTCATTAAGTCCGGTAGGTGATAGCTGAAAACTTGGATCATCCTTTGGCAACTCATGGTCGCATTCAGGCGGGTATAGGGGTACCAGAATATAGCCACATATCTCAGACGGATTATGTGAAGCAGGAGTATAGACTGGCAGGTACTGCTGAAACTGAGAGACAGGTGGGGTAAAGCCTAATCCGTTCTGAGGAACTGAGGGCGATGGAGCTCGGATGAGCTGGGATGTTGGAAAGGACTGAGGAGGAGTGGTCCTTGGCAAGGGATTGTATGCGGATGGAGGAAGGTATTGGTTATAGGATGAAGGGACTGAAATCACTGTTTCCAAAGTCTCATCTTCGACTACCACCAGAGAACCGTTCGACTCAGCGTGACACGAACTCCATGACGACGGAGTGCGTCAATAAGCATGGCTTGCTGTTCCTCATGAATCTTATGGGCATTTTCCAAAGCCGGGATTAATTCTTCCTTCCTAACCATCGATTTCTGCACCCTCATTGTTTTTACATCAAATCTGCCATTCCGACTTTTTGACGATTCTGCCTAAGGTTTTCTGCACTGAAAAGCTGCTAACCCGGTATTCTCGCACACTTCTTTCTCGCTGCGGGAAAGGAATAGGCAAAGTTTAGGCTCGGGGATAGGTAAGGTAGGTAAGATTTAGACTTGGAGGTAAGTGTTTAGGCTAAAGGCTCAAGTAACATGCACTTATCGCTTAAGTTTTTACTCAAAACACATTTTCTCCTAATCCTAATTGATCGGAAAAGATGAGACCTTGAAAGGTCAAGATTGGAAGTAGAGATCGGACCGAGGAGGTCTCGATTAGGGATATGGCCATGAAAGGTCAAGATAGAAAATCGGAAATCGGACCGAGGAGGTCTCGATTAGGGATTTGACCATGAAAGGTCGGGAGATGGAAGATCGGAAATCGGACCGAGGAGGTCTCGATTAGGGACATGACCATGAAAGGTCAGGACAGGGAATTGGAAATCGAATCGAGGAGGTCTCGATTAGGGATATGACCATGAAAGGTCGGGACAGGAAAATCAGAAATCGGACCGAGGAGGTCCCGATTAAGATTTGACCATGAAAGGTCGAGATGGAAAATCGAAAATCGTACCGAGGAGGTCTCGATCAGAGATAAGAAAATGCAATTATGATTACATTAATTGTTCAAGTTTACTTAAAATCATGTCTTTTATTTATTCCTATTTGGTTGGAAAAGGGGGTTTGCCCTTCTTTTTCGCAACTACTCTAGATCCTGGATCAGTGGGTTCCGTCACTACGTCTATAAGCCCCTCGTATTCCACCCGTATTTCGACCTCCCGGGGTGGACGGCCCGAGGCGAGGTCCTATAGGGCACGCGGATCCCACCGACCGAGAGTAAGAAACGCTCTAATGGGTCTAGCGGGTCATAGGACCTTTCAACGCACGAGCGATGCGGATTATAGTCAAGGCAATACCGGGAAAGTCTCGTCTTTCTGTCTTGATTGGATTTTGGCAGATTTTCGCTTGAGCGAATGACGTTTTGACTTTCGGTGATGTCCGAGAAGATAATAGGCATGGGTCGGGCGGCAAAGCCGGATGACACGGTGTCACATTGAACTTCGTTGCATACGCCGGGCGTGAGTTAGAATCGAAGTCAATGCGGGTCAAAATCTCGCCAATTTTTCCTTGTCGGAATTTTAGCGAGCTTCGCTTGAGCGAAAGATATTTTGATTTGTTGGCAAAGACTCGGTCTTGACTCTTACGCATTCCGTGCGGAGTCAAGGTCAATAGTTAATGTCGGAGTCGAGATCTCGCCAATTTTTCCTTGTCGGAATTTTTGGCAGAGTTCTTCTTCCGTTATGAACTAAGGTTTGACCTTTACGAGGGTATGCAAGCTGGGCTATATGACACGGACTAGACCAAAAACCAACCAAAAGTCACGGTTTTTGAAACGTGTGACACGGGGGTGCATTGGTCGACACTTTGGCCGCCATGGGGAGGTTGGGATGATTCCGTGCGCGCCGGGAGCATCGTAAGGTTGTCCGTGGCTGCAGCTGGAACCACCCTCGGGTTTGAAGGACGTGCGTGCAAAAGTGTACGGGATATATCGGGTGCGCGTAGTGTGCGGTCTCCTAAAAATGTTCCTTTTTGAGTTAAAACAGAGATTTTAAATGTGTTTTAAAGGAATGATTTTCGGGGCGGGGAGAATGCAATACGTAAGCACGTAAATTTTACAGGAGCCCCGATCGGTCATGGAGGCGAGTAGCCCCAAGCTGCTAGGACTGCCCGGATTAACCATGATTTTTCCTGGTGGAATTGCCACTGAGGTCGCCCGGTCAAAATCCAATGAGGATTGAGCCGTACGACTGCATGGATCAATTTTCCAGGTTCCACTCCTTTTGCTATTTTTCGGGTTGTTTCCCGTTCAAAGTATGCACAGATTCCAAGATGCAAATGATGCAATGCATGGTAAAGAATGCAAGCATGATTAATGAAATCGGCGACGGGAGTCTAACCAACTCAAAGGGAAAAGCTTTCTTATATTTTTTTCGAAAAAGTGATACCGGTACGTGGGATTGTTAAACCACCGGTTATCCCAACTCCCACATCAGGGAGTGTACAGGAAGGGTAAGTGGTTTCCACCTATATACCGAGTATCGTTTTTTGTTTTGAAAATAAAAGCTTTTCTCCTTTGGGATGTCCCCAGCGGAGTCGCCAAACTGTGAATGTGTGCCCCAAATTTCTGTGTATTTTGTTGGATTCACGCGAGTTTGAAGACATCCGGTTTAATTTGAAAAACGGAGTCGCCACGCCATTTTTATTACCTCAAAACTTTGAAAAAAAGGTTTTATGGGTTCGGAGGTTAAGTTACCCCTTGGGAAGAACGGATCGTCGTTCACCCAAGGTGCCTTGCCGGAGCAAGTCTCCCAAGATCCCATTAATCGTGCTTGCTTGCGTGCTTTCTTGTGTGCATGTGTTTGAAAATAAGGAGGGAATGTCCCAAGTTGTCTTCCGGACGTACAAACCATTTGTTGGTTGTCGCTCGGGATTTCTTGGATTTTATGTATTCGGGATTATGATCCCGTCCTCATCTTAGACTTGTGATCATTGCATTTTTAACCTCGGGACTTGCATGATCGAGAGAATGACTCCCTTTATAGTCGAAGATGAGGTTCTTTAGGAAGGAATGTCCTTAGCCCATCAATCCTACACTTTAAGACGGTCGAGCTCGTATAGATGCTTCATACTCATCTTAAGTGATAATCGGAGATATAGGGTTCAAGGTTGTCCCTTTCTAAAGAAATTATGGAACCTTTAATGGAAGGAACGATGTAAAGATAAGACCTTTACACCGGTCCGTTTCAAGGTTACTAATGGGGACATGGGGGAATGCATGATAAAAAAATGATACTTTTAGTGAAAAGATGACATTTTTGGTGTAAAGAATGTCTTTTGGTTGCAAGGGATGCTTTTTGGGTAAAGAAATGATTTTTGTGTAAAGAATGTATCTTTATGTTGGAAAATAGCATTTAATGTACAAATGATGCATGAAAATGGCAAAGAATGATTTTTTAATGCAAAGTATGCATTTTTAAGTATGAAAATGAGTTTTTGGGTGCAAAAGATGCATCTTTAAAGTGAAAAGAGATTTTAATGCAAAAAGAATGATCTTAATGCATGGAAATGGGATTTAGGTGCAAAGGATGCACCTTTATGTATGAGAATGGTATTTTAATGAAAAGATGACACATAGATACTATCTAAATTGCAGATAGACATCAGGTTATAGCATAATGGGGGTTAACATCAGATTACAGATTGAAAATAGGAAGTTTTTGCAGCGGCTTAGTATGTCGCGTGACATAGGCTGCCTATGTCGCGTGACATAACTAGCCACTTTGCAGAGCTTAAGCAGCTGAGATCTACATAGGTAACAAGGCCTTAAAATAGCCAAGTTACTTCACCAATAGGTCTCAGGGAGCTAGTATTTCAGTGATGAACATTTCAAGAAGGTATGGATATGAGGAATCCACATTCATCTCGAGTGTTCATGCAAAAACAATGTCAAGCCGGAGCCTTTACATGAAATGTGATGAAATCAGATGTGGATCTATGAAATATGAAGCTAAAGCATGTAACTTTAATCAGAATATCACATTATCAACGCATGTAGCATGTAGATCTTATGTATAATGAAGATAGGAAGGGGAAAAGGGTAGAAAATCGTTACCCTTGAAGACCACGACTCCCTATATCAAGTTAGATATAGGGGCCTTGAACCGACAACCTCAGGGGCCGAGTTCAATCCTTGGCTCCGTGGGAATCCTTGGTTCTTGGTGTGTGTGAAAAGTGTGTGTGTGGGAAGTGTGTGTGTGGGATTGATTTGGGAGGATTATTATGGTTTGGGAGGTATGTGAGGAGAGAGGAGGCTTCTAGGCGTATTCCCTATAGAGGGGGACTGAGGGGTGGAAAAGGTGTGTGTAAAATGAGAGGTGAAGGCCTCTATTTATAGGCTGTCTGCATGGGCTTGTTATGTCGCACGACATAACAAGCCATAACTGCTTTCCTTCTAGAAACATGCAAGGTGGCAACCTTCTAGAACTTTTCATGGCCTATTATGTCGCACGACATAAGTAGCCACTTCCAGTCCCTTCTAGAAACATGCAAGGTGGCAGTCTTCTAGAAGGGTTTTGGAATTAAGAAAAACGTGTTTCTTAATTACCAAGCATTCCCTTCAGCCCTTAAAAGGCTTGGAACATTTCTGAAATTATTCCGGAACTGTAGGAAAGTCCGAGGAATTACCGGAAAAATTACCGGAATTGCCGGGAAAATTAATCGGAAGGCATGAGCCAGATTTGGGTACTTACAGTATTGCGTCCGGGTGCATTGCTGGAGCAGCTAGGAAACATTATGCCCTTCATTGGAGAAGAGGGGTGCAACGGGTAGTTCCTCATGGAGGACATCCCATACGACTTCCATGCATTCAAAACGAGAATGACGGTGCTTGTTGACCTTTATCACGAAGATCTCTTCGCCTGGCGGGGCCAGAGAGTTGGTTTGAAGAATGCTGACGAATCTCCGATTGGAGACTGGGGGTTTATGTGCCCGCATCATGGCGATGTTCAGTGTTTCTTTCCAATACGCCTCCAAATGTTGGAAACGATGGTTGAATCTTGATGTATCGGGCGCTTCGAGTGCACTTTGTTCGAGTACGTTTACATAGTTAGCATCTCCGGACTCTGAGGGATTCTGATGAGATTTGCCCCGGTAGTCCCTTGGTTGATTTGAAGGAGGTAACCCCGGTGCCTGAGTACGGACACGCTTGGCTATTCTCTCGGCTTTGTTTCCTATGAGGAAACTATCCCCTCGGATGACTTCGAGATCTCCCTGCCGGTTAATGAACTTAACACACTGATGGAGAGTGGAGGCTATGGCTTTCATAAGCCAAGGGCGCCCCAACAGAGCTGTGAATTCGGATGGAATGTCCATTACGTGGAATTTTGCTGGCACCATTTGGGTTTCGAACCAGAGTTCCAGAGTTACCATCCCCAGTATGGGACGAGACGAGCTATTGTAGGCCTTGATAGTCCGGGTTGACGGAATCAGATGGCTTTCGTTGATACGGAGGGCTCGCATCATGCTGAGAGGGAGAACGTTAACGGCTGACCCATTGTCTACCAATACTCCAGGGAGTGTTATGGTGTTGAGCTTGAGAGTGATGTACAGAGCTTCGTTGTGCCCCAAGGCATCTCTCGGTAAGTCTTCGTCACAGAACGTGATCATACTGCCGTACAGTCGGGAATCGTAGATCTGGTCTCTATCCGGAGAAGGAGAGTCATCAAGCCATCCGTTTCCTGTCTTCCTCTTGCGAGGTAAAGCCTTTGCTGGAGCCTCGGGATTGTGTTGAGGCTGTTTATGATGGTTGCCGCCCTTGGTTAGCACGTTGATCGAGTACGAGTGCCAAGCTGACCTTGATCTTCCTTTACCGGTCCGAGCTCGGAAGCTGGACAAATTGAATCATGGGCGATCCGCGGGGGGTTAGGCTTACGGCGCGATAAGATTACCAAGATCCGAGGTATTCCGGTGTCCCGAGTGCGAGCTCTGTTGTCGGCAGGACTTTTCGGCTTTCCCATCCCTGCTTGCTCTAAAGCCGCATGTCCCTGGAGGAAGAGAGGGTGGTGGAGTACGATACATAGTAGTCGAACCTCCCGGAAGGCTCTCCGAGTGTACCTACACCGGTGTCCCCAGCTTCGTATCTTTCTCTCGATTCTTGTTGAGAGGACTTTTCTTCTTGTTTTCGCGGAGGTTGCTCCGGACCATATCTTGAGACTCGTGCTCCCGTGCGAGGCGGAGTAGTCACAAACATCGTAGGCGATGTGGACATTTGATGAGGACCGGACCGGAAGAGGCGGAGAAACCGATTCTCGTGGCAATCTTCTTGGGCACCCACTAATGGAATTCACGTCGTTATTATTCGGAAAAGGGTTTCCGATCGTATTGGGCCCACGGGGCGATCCAACTTGCCTTCTTCTATCAAGTTACGGATTTCGTATCGTAACCCCACGCGGCTTGCTCGGTGGTATGGCCGTGATACGGATGGAAGGCGCGATATTTGCTCTTGTCCGCATTGGCTACGGGATTTTGGGCTTGTAATTTGCAACGGGTTTAAGGAGACCTTCCTTGATTAACCCTTCCAAAGATCTTGCTCGATGGCATGTCCAACTTGTCGAAGTGTACGGCAAAGTCGCTTCGAGTAGAATTGTTGCTTTATGGGGCCGGGTTTCGTTGCCCGATTGTTGTCACCGATGGATGTAATTGACAGGACGTATCTTTCCCTTGCAGGGGCCGGTGCGGGATTGAATGCAAGCTGTCGAGCGGTATACGTATGGCCGTGCCGTAGCCAACTTCTCCTTGAGATCCTTCTCGAACCGTGAGCCGGCATTGACCATGGCCCGGAGATCCGGGAAAGAAATGATGACCGATGAGAGTTCGATGGACGGTCTTAAGCGGGACTTGAAGATCCACATCTGTTCCTCTTTGGAGAGTGGCTCCATGATCTCGGAGAGTTTCCGGCTCCACCTTTTGTAGAATTCCCCAACACTTTCATCCGCTTTACGCTCGGTGGTGATTAAGTCCTCACGACTTGTTTCCCACTCTAAGTTGGATCGGTACCGTTCCGTGAAGATGTTACTAATCTGATCCCAGTGTGGCGATCCGCGTGCTTCGACCCTCAGAAACCATCGTAACGCTAAACTCTTGAGCGTATGCTGGAAGTGGTCGGCCATTTGCTGGAGGGTTGCTCCTTTTGCTCTCATGCCGAGAACGTAGGTGTCGACGTGTGTTTGAGGACATTCGGTTCCGTCGAATCGGTCCATCTTCGGCATTCTGAACTTGGCAGGGAGAGGCGTGACCATTCCCGGATCCGTGGATTTGAGCGTTTCCTGTTTTGAAGCCGCTTTCATGGTGGCTTTCGGTGTCTTTCATCTGCTCGACCATCCGAGGCTAAGGTTGGGTCGGTGGTGGACTGTGAGGCTCGACGCCGGGTGCTACCACGTGAGCGGTAGTGATTGGAGGTGGAAGGCTTGATATATGTGGGTATATGGGAGCCTTTTCTAAACTGTATCGGGGTTTGTCCCCGGTGTTTAGGGATTCGTGTATAAGCAACGGGACGAACCCGGGAGGGTATTGAGGGATATTGGCATCCTGAGATGGTCCAGCGGTGCACTGGTGGTATTGAGTGATAGGAGTAGGCTGGTGGCCAAAAATGACGGGGTTGCCAGAGAGTAGCAATGTGGAGCCTAGGTCGGCTGTTTCCTTGGTTGGAAGCTGCATCCCGTATGTTGGCGGGGGAGGAACCTGGTTGAAGGCTTGGTGAACTGGTTTCGGGGAATCGTGATCCTCGACCAGGACAAAAGTACCGTCTCGGCCTGGGGATAGTTTGCTATACCTCGCTCATTCGAAGCCGTACCACGAAGTTGTCTTGATCTTCTTTACGCCTCTTGTGAACCTCACAAGCCCGGATGGCTTCTTCCAAAGTCATATCCGTTATCGGTGGCGGGGTCCGTCCCGTCACGATTTCTCGGTGAGCTAGACATGTCGGAAATTTTGGCCGAGGGAACCGAGGGAACCGAAGAACCTCTCGATGCCGCCGTAACGGTGATCCTGGCAAGGCGCTGACCCGGAAATCTGAACCACTTTCTGCTCGCTGCAGGGAACGAAAGGAAGGGTTTAGGCTTCGGAAAGGGGTATTTGGCTCAAGGTTTCGGGCTTGTGCAATGTGCAGTTACCGATTAATGTTTACTTAAAGCGCGTTTTCTCAGAGTCCTAATCGGTTGGAAAAGAGCGAGTCTTCTTTTTCGCAACTAATCCTAGAGCTCTAATCAGTGGATCTCGTCACTACGCTTATAAGCCCCTCGTTTCCATTGTAGATCATCTTTCTCAGGACGGACTATCCCGAGCGAGGTCTGATAAGGCAAGCGAGTTCCACCGACAAAGGAAAAAGTGAACTTAAGGCTAGCTGATCACGCAAACTTTCAACGTATGTGACGCACGGGCCACAGTCGAAGTCAACGCCCTTAAGTTAAGGCGGGGATCGTGCCGAAATTTTGGCATGACCTCTCCTGACTCGCTTGTGCGAGAGACCTTAGCTTTTGGCGTTGGCCAAGTTGTGGCTGGCACGGTACATACGACGAGGTTTGGTGACACGGCGTCACATTGAACCTTCGGGTATATTTTTCGGCAGAGCTCCGCGTCAAAGTCAAGGCTGAAGAGCGCGAGACTTCGGGTCAGGAACGACCTTTGGTCTCAACCTCTCGAGCTTGACTCGGAGCGGGGCCCGGCGTAAAAAACATACACTTAGTTTTTATGACACGAGCTAAGCCAAAAACCAACCGGGATCTTGGACAAAGTGTGACACAAAGAGTGCATGGCTTACACGGGCTAGGATGGGATGTTTGGGACAACCCCGTGCGCCCCCGAAAGGTGTCTGGCAGACCAATCGGGGTGCAACTGATAAGGCCATCCCGGGTTAGGGGTTGTAGTGTGCAGTGTACCGAGGCAGCAAGTGCACGTGAAGTGCGGTGTTCCGAGGCAGCAAGTGCGCGTGGTGTGCGGTCACTAAAATTCTTTTTCTGAGTAAAAACAGAGATTTTTTCAGAATGTGTCTTTAAAGCATTATGATGCGCAGTTCAAAAGACAGCATGAAAATCAAACATGAATGGGGATGCACAAACATGGTAAGATTTTGAGAAGTTGACAATGTAATGCCTTTGAAAAAACAAACCGTTCGAGGTTTAAAGTAACACACGCACACGAAAACGAGGAAGGGTAAACGAAAGTTTGACCCACGGAAGGCTTTTTAGAAAACAACGGTAGTTTTGAAAAAAGTATCTTTTCCCCAGCGGAGTCGCCAACTGAAATTACCCGGGATTTCGCGCGCGGGCGCGAAACGCGGTTGTCTTTCGCGGGGGGTTGGTGTCTGAGACCTCGCTTCATGGGAAGGAAAAAAATGAGGATTCGCCACGTGGTTTTTGTATTTTGAGCCCAAACGTTGAGAAACGGCTTTTGAAAATGGTGTCGTTTTTATTGGTAGCAAAAACTTAGGAAAAGGCTTTGAAAACGGGGGATCATTTTTATTGGTAGCAAAAACGAGTAAAAAGCTTTTTTTAGTACCAGAGATTGTTAGGTTCGGAGGTCACGTTACGTTTCGGGAAGAGTATTATGAGATCACCCGAAACGCCTCGCATGACGAGTCTTTCTACCTTTCTCGAAAACGTGTGTGTGTGTGTTTTGAAATGGGGGCTTGAATGACAAGCTTAATCTTGGTTTGAATGTCAAACGTTGATTAGGTGACTTTGAAAAGGCGAGCGTTTGAATGACAAACGTCGGTTTTGAGACGGAAATGAGCGTTTGCGTGGCAATCGTCGATTTTGAGTTGAAATGAGCGTTTGCGTGGCAAACGTCGATTTTGAGTTTGAAAAGGAGTTCGAAGGTCGAACTCCGGTTTTTTTAATCGGGCGTGTCATTGTTAACGATTTTTACGAGAAAAATACGTATTAAATGATTTTAAGTGTCAAATGGCGGCTTTTAGTTTGAAGATGAGCGTTTGGAGGCCAAACGTCATTTCGCGCGTTTTGAAAGAGAGTTCGAAGGACGAACTCCGGTTTTGAACCGGGCATTACATTGTTAACGATTTTTACGGGAAAAATGCGTATTAAATGATATGCGATCAACGAATCGGGTTGCGACTCGGACTTTGAAAAGTAAATACTATCACGATCCAAACGGGTCGGACTTTATAAATGACAGTATTTAAAGTGCGGTATCAACGGAATCAAACGATCCGGAATCGTAAATGACGATCGACGAGGCCAATAGGCTCAGAATTGTAAATGACGATCAACGAGGCCAATCGGCTCAGAATTGTAAATGACAGAAAGTAAATGACGATCAACGGACCGATCGATCCGGAATTGGTAAATGACGTAAAAGTAAACGGAACGGGGTCGGAACGCCGTTTTAACCCGTGATTACTTCTCTTACGGAAAGAGAAGAGGATCGAGGGGCTAAAACGTATCGGACCCCGTTAGACGGAGGCGTCTACATTTCGATAACGTCGTTCGAAACGGTTGTAGCGACTGGCGCATAAACCGAGACGAAATGAGAGATTTAGAGAGAGGGAGTTATACCTATGGCTAGGGTCGACTCCTTTGGCTCGGAAGGTGTGTACGGGACACGAAAATTAGTTCGAAAGGGTGTTTCGAAGTGATGAGGGGCGTATTTAATTGAAATACGGAAGTTTCACGCGAATCGAGGCAAACGGGAGCTCGGGAAGGGGTGAAATCAGTTTGGGCCGTGAGGAGAGTGACTTTTGGTGTTAAAATGTTCTTTTTTTTTTTGGCTTTGACAGCCATTTCTATTTATAGGTGAAAATTGCAGTAGGAGTCCGGACGGACTTGGACTGTTTTTCAGGGTTTTGGGGTATTTTGGAATTCTGAGGGGCTTGCTGGCAATTTCAGGAAATTTGCACAGGAGTCGGCGGACTTTGAAATCCAGGGGTATTTTGGTCTTTTCAGCTTGATTTGTGATTGAAAGGTGACGAGAGGGCTGGGGCATGGCTGCCACGTGTCCTCTGAGTCACCAGATGTATGGGAGTTCGTTCCCCGATCCCGGTTTTGTCCGTTTTTTAAAATAACAATCCAGAAAATGTCCGAAACGCCCCCGGAAAGTGCCGGAAAGTGCGTTTTTCAGGGAAAGCCATACTTTTACGTGAGATGACACGTGTTAAGTACGCTTCGACGTCGGGATGCACGGGGCAGTCCCGGGACATCTCGTTGGCACGGCAACGGGGATTTTAACGAGTTCCGGTTAACCTGGAGCGGGCCAGTTAACGGATTTCGGTTAACTTTCTGACGAATTTTGACGATCCGGATTTGGGTACTTACACTTACCAATGTTGGTTCGTGTCTGTCTTCCGCGGGGGAATAGTGTTTGAGGATGGAATAGTGTTCCGGTACGGATCGGAATTGCTTTGGGATGAGTCGGTTGTCTGAGGATAGAGTTTCGACGTGCGTTGGGATTGTAGGTTGCGTTCGGGCAGAGGTTCGGTGTGCATTGGGATCACAGGGATCACTCGGGCAGAGGTTCGGCGTGCGTTGGGATGGCAAGAGTCACTCGGGCAGAGTTTCAGCGTGCGTTCGAGTTGCTGGTTTGACTCGGAAAGAGCCGGGACGCCTCGGGAAACACCAGGCAAGGCCTCAGAGTACCACGAGGGGCCTCAGAGTACCTCGAGAGTACCTCGGGGCAGTGCGGGAGCGTCGCGGGAGCACTCGAAGAGGCTTCGGAGCACCACAAGGGAGCTCGGAAGGCCTCAGAATGATCCAAAAGGGGCCGGGAGTGCCTCGAGAGGACTTAGAGGGGTGCCAGAAGGCTGGGGGGAGAGGAGAGAAGAGGGAGATGTGTGAAATGAGGGAGGGAGATCCCTCTATTTATAGTGCCAGATTTTGTGCAAGAAGGTCCGTACGGACCTTCCAGGTAATCCAGAATTTTGGTTTTCCTCGATTTGAGGGAATATGTGGACTTTAAGAAGATTTAGCCATGATGGTGTCTGGTTGCAATAAGGTCCGTACGGACCAACCTTGCATGCAATAAGGTCCGTACGGACCAACCATGTAGGCAAGTGATCATTACTTCCGGGATTTGAGGGAATATCTTGGACTTTAAGAGGATTCAGTAATCATTAAAACAAAGAGGTCCGTACGGACCATGTTTGCTTTTCCAATTTCTGAAAAATTCCTAAAAAGTCCTTTTGTCCCTTTTTGTCACAGAAAGGTCCCTTCCTTAGTTTGGTTGGGGGTTTTTGAGGGTTTTGAGTGTCACGGGTCTTCAAGACTGCGTTTGTGAGTCTGCGGTGTTTCCCGTGTGCTCGGAAGAGGGTGATCCAGATTGGGATACTTACACAAGCCCCTCGACGACGTCACTTACGGAGGAAGTGGGGTCGTCGATAAGATAAGGGTCCTGATCTAGATCGCGTTCTGGGAGAGGAAGTGACCGTGTAGGTCGGTGTGTGAGGACATGACGGTGTCCTATTGTGTGACCGTTTAGGTCAGTTGGTTGGACCCTGTGATAGGATTCATACGTATCCCTAGCGGGAATCAAGCTTGGTCGTAGTTCAGAGGTCGTAAAATTGTGAGTGTATGCGAGCGTGATGGTGCCCTGAAGTGTCGTGTGACCTTCCAGGTCGACTGTGAGGACGTGGTGGCATCCTGGGTGACCGCATAGGTCGATGGTAAGGACGTGGAGGCGTCCTGGGTGACCGTATAGGTCGATGGTAAGGACGTGGAGGTGTCCTGGGTGACCGCATAGGTCGATGGTAAGGATGTGGAGGCATCCTGGGTGACCGTATAGGTCGATGGTAAGGACGTGGAGGCGTCCTGGGTGACCGTATAGGTCGATGGTAAGGACGTGGAGGCGTCCTGGGTGACCGTATAGGTCGATGGTAAGGACGTGGAGGCGTCCTGGGTGACCGTATAGGTCGATGGTAAGGACGTGGAGGCGTCCTGGGTGACGACGATGGTAAGTCGATGGCGTAGCGGGTAGACGTGGAGCGTCTGGTGATCGCGTAGTCGATGGTAAGGACGTGGAGGCGTCCTGGGTGACCGCATAGGTCGATGGTAAGGACGTGGAGGCGTCCTGGGTGACCGCATAGGTCGATGGTAAGGACGTGGAGGCGTCCTGGGTGACCGTATAGGTCGATGGTAAGGACGTGGAGGCGCCCTGGGTGTGCAATCTTACTAGAAGATGGGTAATCTTACGAGAAGATCGGTTTGTAGTGTAAGAGGACGTGTCCCGTCCTAAGATGATGAGAGGGCATGGTGGTGACTTAAGGATGTGGTGACCGCCGAGGTCGATTGCGAGGACATGGTGGTGTCCTGAGATGATGTTTTTGGGAGGTTTATATGGTCTTCCGGACCGAGTGGTTTAAAGCCTTCCGGGCTGGAGATAGTGATGTGGGAGGTTTATACGGTCTTTCGGACCGAGTGGTTTAAAGCCTTCCGGGCTGGATGTATGTCATGTATGAGGACTTGATTCGTCTTCTGACTGCGGTTTGCGGAGGCGTGGCTGCCTTGAGCTTTGATTGTGAGAGGTGTGAATGTCTCGCGTTTTGTCCGCTGGGGAAAAGGTTGGACTTACGATGACTGCCGGTGTTCATTTGCTGGGGATATTGTGGCCTCGTAGGGGCTTTTTCCGCTTAGAAGCTGACTTCGGGCTTACTTTGATGGCCGGTGGTTGATTCACCGTTTGGCGTTTTGGAGGCGTTTTGTGCCTTGATATTTGTGCTTGGAGGTGCTGGCTCCTTCTCATGCTTGTTTCACCATTTAGTGGGCGAGGTCCGGGCTTACGATGATGGCCGGTGCTTGAGTTGGCGTTTAGTGGGCGAAATCCGGGCTTACAATGACGGCCGGTGCTTGAGTTGCCGTTTAGTGGGCGAAATCCGGGCTTACGATGACGGCCGGTGCTTGAGTTGCCGTTTAGTGGGCGAAATCCGGGCTTACGTTGACGGCCGGTGCTTGAGTTGCCGTTTAGTGGGCGAAATCTGGGCTTACGTTGACGGCCGGTGCTTGAGTTGCCGTTTAGTGAGCGAAATCCGGGCTTACGTGCTCGAGTTGAGTTAGTGGGCAAAATCCGGGCTTACGATGACGGCCGGTGCTTGAGTTGCCGTTTAGTGGGCGAAATCCGGGCTTACGTTGACGGCCGGTGCTTGAGTTGCCGTTTAGTGGGCGAAATCCGGGCTTACGTTGACGGCCGGTGCTTGAGTTGCCGTTTAGTGGGCGAAATCCGGGCTTACGTTGACGGCCGGTGCTTGAGTTGCCGTTTAGTGGGCGAAATCCGGGCTTACGTTGACGGCCGGTGCTTGAGTTGCCGTTTAGTGGGCGAAATCCGGGCTTACGATGACGGCCGGTGCTTGAGTTGCCGTTTAGTGGGCAAAATCCGGGCTTACGATGACGGCCGGTGCTTGAGTTGCCGTTTAGTGGGCGAAATCCGGGCTTACGTTGACGGCCGGCGTTGATTCTGTTGGGTTGAGGACCAAACTGCATTGAATCTGCTGAAATAGGACTTTAGACAGCCAGGGGCAAAGATTATAAGGGCAAAGAAGTAATTTGTCCCCATGTTACAAGAAGGTCCGTACGGATCTTCTACCTCTGCAAAGAGGTCCGTACGGACCAATGTGGCTTTTTAATTTCCCCAGGTTTTGACAAGCTTCAGCACCGAGGCAAACCTTCCTTCTTCTTCTTCCAGTTCGTGCACCAGCGAGAGAGAGGGAGAGAAAACTCCATTTTTGTACCAAAATCCTTAGAAAATCCTCCATAATTTAGCTTGAGTTGCTTGTAATGGCGGAAGGATCAAGGAGAGGACGTCGTCAACGGAGCCAAGAGGCGATCGAGCAAAGGACGGAGCTTCAAAGGAATTGCATCTCCTTTGTGCCTTCTTCGAAGAACCCGGATGTGTTGTATCCGAATCCGGAGGTGCATAATCGGCGAGTTAGGAACGCCGGGGAGGTAAGAAATCAATTTCGTCTTGATTCCTTGCTTGAATTGTTGAATGCTAGAACTAGGTTGTAGTTTTTCGCATATTTGGGGCCTTCGTTGTTTGCCATGCTTTTTGTGAAATTCGTGATGAATTGTTGAAATTGAGCATGTAAAAATTGTGGGTATGTGAATTTTGTGCAAAAATGTATAGATTAGCTCTTATTTGTAAAAATAAAGTGCCTCTCTTTGAAAATGCATGCTTTGGTGTTTTGTACCTTATGCTATTTCTGTGTGTACATTGTGAGAAAAATTGCCATGTAGGGATAAGTTTTGTGAAAAATGTGACACGTGCCGTGTTTTGTGACGGGTTTTGTCTGAAAGTACGTGCTGTGTAGGGACGTATTTTTCTTTTGAAAATGTGTTATGCAGTGTGTGCCGTGTTTTTGGTGACGGACTTTGTGGGGAGTTTATGTGCAATATGTGCCGTTTTTTGTGACGGGTCTTTTGAAAATGTGTCATGTAGGGCTTAATCCCTCTGTTGAGAAAATTTGTATAGTGTGTGCCGTGTTTTGTGACGGACTGTATGGGTAAAATTATGTGCAATGCATGTCGTGTTTTGTGACGGGTTACATGTGAAAATTGTGTGCAATGTGTGCCGTGTTTCGTGACGGACTTTTTTTTTTTATGCTTTGGTTTCCTTTTGGTAATTTGCATTAAGTTCTGTAACTAACGTACCTTTGTTGTGTTTACCTGCAGGATGAGGGGCTTTTTTCTGGGAAAGCTAAGAAGATGAAGTCCCGAGGGTCGCTCTAGGCCGTAGTGGAGCTGCGGCAGCAGTTGCCGGGCATCTCTATGGGGGGCAGGCCGAGCCCTAAGAGGCTGGTGTATGCTTCCGGCTTGGACGTGTTCGTGGAGAACTTGGCCGGGATTTCTGATACGAGGAAGAACAAGAGTATCTTCCTGGGCTTGTCTGAGTATTGGTGGGATACCACCCACACCTTCCATTTGAGCTGGGGCAAGGTGACGGTGACTCCCACCGATTTTGCTGCTATCACCGGGCTTTCCTTAAAAGGAGGGCCAGTGCGGTGGAGGGACAGGATATCCGAGGAGGTGCTGGCTGAGCTGTTGGGCTTCGCGCCTCTTCCTCGCCGGGGCCTGGGCATGCTGTATAGCGATGTGGAGATGCGGATTACGGCCAGTATTGGGGCCTATTGCCGTGGTACCGGCCTGGTGACGGCGGAGCAGCTGGCACGCTCCTTCCTGTGGTTTGCCCTTTCCGAGACTCTGTTCTCGAATTACGCGACTACGGCTCCCTTTGCTCTACTGGAGAGTTTGATTGACTTGGAGAGGGTCTGTGATATATCTAGGGGCGAGGCGGGCCTGGCCGAGCTTTACTTCTCTTTGGACCGGTTTAGCCGAGGCGTGGCCAGTTCTTTGGGCTGCTTTGATTTTGCTCTGGAGGTATGAGTTTATTGCTGTTTTTGATTTAGCAATCTGTCATTTCTCCGTTTTCCTTTTGCACTGAGCCTTTTATGCTTTTGTCGCAGGTGTGGTTCTATGAGATCTTCCGGTGCTTCCCGTGGGATCGAGAGGCTGAGGCCATAGCGGCCTATCCTGCTATATTGGGCTGGGCCCGTCCGGCGAGGAGGAGGAGGACCAGTAGGGGGAAGCTCACCATTACCTACGGGGAGGTGCAGGAGCATCTGGGGAGAGATAGTCCGGCGGAGTTTGCTTTGTACCCCTGGGCTCGGTATGGGGCTGACGAGTTTGAGGGTGCTCCCGTGGTGACGGCGCAGAGGAAGATGCTGCGGGGCCTGACCTGCGATGTCATGTATCTGGGAGAGAGGGTCTTCTAGCAGCATAGCCCGGGTATGCTCCCCCTGGCTCCGAGGGACCCGCCTTTTGGGATGATGGATTCCCGAGATATGGACATGCTGGAGTTTGAGAGATATCTGGGCGGCGTGAGTGGCGATGAGTTTGTTTTGTTTGGAGAGGAGTATGGGACCTTTGTTAGGAGGAAGTTCAGGACGCCACAGGTGTTGGCGAGGGAGAGGGAGGATGGCCCGCCAAATGTCGGGGCGCCTCGCGCACCTCTCGAATCCGGGTAATTTCAGCGGCGTCTATGCGCTAGGTGGCACTTACCCGCCGCGAATAACACCAAGTTGGTCGATTTAGGCGTTAAAAGCCATTTGGCGGTGATTAGGCGCCTTAGGCATGACCTAGGCACGCCCAACACCAAGAAAACTGGTGTTCACTAAGGAACCAAAGGCCCCAAAATTTATTCTACTCCCTTTTTCTAGTGCTTTAATAAATAATCAATGTGGGATATGTGTGCCTTTTCATTAAATAGCCAAAGACCCACAATTTATAATACTCCCATTTCCTATTGCTTTAATACATAACCGATTTGAAATATGTGTGCCATTTCACTAAAAAGCCAAATGCCCCATAATTTATACTACTCACATTTTCTAGTGATTCAATAAATAACCAATGTGGGATATGTGTGGCTCTTTAGTATAGAGCCAAAGGCCCCACAATTTATACTACTCCCATTTTCTAGTGCTTTAATACATAATCGATGTGAGATATGTGTGCCTCTTCAATAAAGAGCCAAATGCCCCACAATTTATACTACTCCCATTTTCTAGTGCTTTAATATATAACCGATGTGTGATATGTGTGCCTCTTCACTAAAGAAATTGGGTATTTGATTACTTTGTTTAAAAAGTGTGAATTAATGGTTCTATGCTTTTTGGTATATGAAAATGTTGTATTGTTGTTGACTTATGTTCTTCTTATTGGTAACATTGAAACTGAAAGTTTATTTTTATGAAATATATTTATAATTTTTTTTAATTTCTCGGTCCCGCCTAGGCCCCTAGACGCTAGGTCCGACTCCACCGCCTAGCATCCGCCTAACGCTTTTTAGAACCTTGGCTTTGTTTAATATTTGTTATTTGAAAAGTAGCTTAATTGTTTTTTATAGTTAGTTACAGTTCATTGTTATTTAGTAATCTTGAAAAAAAATTAGTGACAATAAAGATAATAACTAATTTACACAGAATACTTACGGGGTATACATTTAATATAAGTTCTTCCATATTACGGGATATACACAATATAAGTATTATGTGATGATGCCAAAATCGTCAAAACAGCCCAAATCCAAGCGTCGAATGCTCCGGCGATTGCAAGGCCTGAAAATAAGAGAAAACACGTAAACTAAGCCGGGGCGGATCCGGCTAATGGCCCTCCGGCGTGAGAGTAAGTTCACGGTTGATATTAGAGAAATCAAATTGACAGAGTTTCTCCAATCTAAAAAGTAACGTACCGAATAATGAGCCATGGGGCTTATATTTATAGGAATGGATTGATAGAATCCATGTTGGAATGAACTTGTAAAGAGATAAGATATAACTCTAATAGAATTATATCTGTTAAGGAGTCATTGTTTGACTTGAATTGATGTTGATAAGTATAATCCTGATTGGATAATGATTGTATAATCCTTGTTGAATAAGGATTGTAATCCGCTAGCCGAACGCCGAGGAAGGCAAATGTTTTTCCTCGGCCTTTGGCAAATAGGCCGAGGAGAACGATCCCGCTTCCTCGTCACTTGATGAATGGCCGACATGAAAATATGCCGGGGAGAATGCTTTTGTTTCCTCGGTAATTGGTGACATGCCGAGCAAAGGACTTTTCTCTCCTCGGTAATTGAGACAGGCCGGCCCAAGAATGACGACATAAGGCCAAGGTAAATGTTCCTCAAGATACGAGGAAGATAATGCTCGGCCCTAATACTTGATGAATATATAATATCCATGGCCCAATATAGTTGGGCCTGTGTTCGGCAAGCCCATGTTCGTAGCTCGGCTTTATACCGTTCAGCTGGCCCCCAACTTTCTAGCTCGGCTTAGACGAGTAGAAAGTTAGCTCGTCCTCGGCATATGGGATACGAATGTGTTTTACACGCGTCATTGGTGGGTATCTCGACGGTTACTATTCTCGATGATGACATGGGGCCCCGGCCTTGTCATGCCTCAATAATCGTAATTAGCATTAAATGTTGGGGGCGTATTGTCCGGGTTGTCACTTTACCCACGGGTTAACCCGGTTAAGGAGGTATAAAAATCAAAATCCTTTCATTTCAAATCTTTACAAACCCCGTTCGAGAGCAAAGGCGAAAGAGATCTCCGGCGAACACAAAGAATCTTCAAACCCAGCCTCCCGGCGAGCTTGATTTTTCCGGCGAAGTTGCTTTCGCATTGATTCCATTCATTCTTGCAAACTCGGGTATGAAATTTCTCCTTTTCTTACAACTTCCTTTCATGTTCCAGCGTTTCTAGGGTTTAGGAGTGATTTTGTCCATGCCAAGAACCGCCATTGTTGAAGGTTGAAGCTTTTCTTGATAAAAACTTTAAAAACTTCAGCTTTAATTCTCTTTGCATTTTATATGAAATTTCGGAATATTGAATGAACTCCCCCTTCGTTTTTGATTCCCCTTAGAAATGGCTCGATCTTGGGACCATTCTCCCCGATTCCGTTATGGGTTTCATACTGGAAATTTGAGGGTCTATCGTAGAGAGAGGGTCCGTGGATGATGCCGAACTTGGATGAAATAAGCAAGCAGCTTGAGGGGTTACGGCCGCTCCCGTTTATTCATTCAATACCTGCACTCCACAAGAATAGATAGGATTGAGTCTCGGTTCTCCCAACATCATCGTTTTTGAGGATAGGGCTGAAATGGTGGAGCACATCGAACCTGTTCTACCCGGCCTCCCATCGCGAAATGCGTGAGCTGCTCGAGAGGTACGGCCCTCCTCGGCCTTATGAAATGACGAGGAAGGAGATCTTCCTTCCTCGGCCTTATGGAATGACGAGGAGGGGAATCTTCCTTCCCCGTCATTTAATCAGCCATTGACGAGGTAAATAATTTGGTCTCCTCGTCTTATATGCGCATATGACGGGAAGAGAAGGAGAGCCCTCCTCGTCTACTCAAATAGTTGACGCCTTCGTTGAAGGTGCGCAAGCCGATGCCCGCCTCGTCCGAAGAAGAGGCCGAGGAGCAGTAGCCGAGGAAAGCAAGTCGAGAAGGCACCAAAGCCTGGGGATCCCATGATTGAGAGGCTGTACACCAAGTACCAAGTGGACCGTGCTGAGTACAAATTAACTTATATGGGCAAGATCGAGCCGAAGACGGAGAAAGAAGAGACGGCCTTCTACTATAACCAAGACTTCGTCCATTTTTATTTCAAACAGTTTCAACAGGGACTCCGTCTTCCCCTAGACCCCTTCATTTGCGAGTTTTTGGATGATGTAAAGGCAGTGCCGGCCATGCTAGGAGCCAATGGTACTAGGGTTTTGGTTAGCTTCATCATCCTCTGCCGTAGTTTAGGCTATGAGCCGACCATGGGAGCCTTCCGTCACTTCTACATTGTCCAAGTCATCAAGGAACAATGGCTGGTAGTTATTAGGAGTGCCAATAGGAAACCTAAATTGCTTCTTCCTATGTCCAGCAAAGTTCCAGGCTGGGACAACCACGTTATCCGCGTCGAGAGCCGCCAAGGCTGGGAATTCCAGTCTCCTTGTGATGATCCAACATCTTCCTTTGCCGTCCAACAATACGGGTGGACCAAAGATTTGATCAAGCGTCTGGAAGAGTTTGCCAGGGTAGGGGTCCTGGATTGGAAGCAAGTTGAATCCTCGGATCATTTTTATATCCAGGCAGGATTGATGCCGGGGAACGAGGACGGGGTAGCTCCCCTTGTAAATGTTAAAAGAGGTCGTCGCTTCAATGATTGGACGGTACATCCAGGCTTCGTATTTCACGAGGATTGTATTAGGTGCCACGATGAGCGTCCCCGTGACCAATGTATTGGAGCACCTAACATTGTTGGACGTAAACTTTTATCTTACACTTGTAATTTTGTCATATTATTTTGCTCGTACTTGACCTTGGATCTTCTTGCTCGTACTTGACCATTTCTTCCTTGTCTTTACAGATTTGACCACCGAGGAAGAAGCCACCCTTGCAATGGAGAGACTAAGTCCTCAGGAGCTGATCAGGCGAAAGAGAAAGCTGAGCAAGAAGTCTGCTCTGATGGAAAGAAAGGATGAGGCCAATGCTCGTAATTTGGTCTTGGGCGTGCAAGGTGATAAACCCCTCCCCCTCAAACTTCACCAAGAGGTAAATTCTGAGGACGCCGCATCCGAAGAACGAGCTGAACCCATGGTCGGTGACACGACTAACCCTCCTATTGAGGCCGAGGAAGCGGCGACCGAGGAAGCCGTCCTTGTTCAAAGGAAATCCGGCTCAAAGAGGCCTCAAAGTTCCACCGCCGAGGAGCCGGTGGCTAAGCGGGCAAGTATTGGTGGGGCCCCCAATCCTTCACCTCCTCCAACCTCGGCTATCAAGGACATCCAAACGGTTGAGCAGCCGACGAGCTAGCAAAGAGCACGGCCCTCGACGTTCCTCGTCTCGGGGTCTTCCTTTGCAAGTCGTGAGAGACCTTTGGTTCGATTAGGCCGAGCTCCAATTCGTAGAGCAATGGATGAGGACGCCTATGATGCTTTTGTCCAGGAGGCTCCCAAATGATGATACCTTGCTTTGTCGCAAGGGGCTCTTAATTGCCGAGGTGAATATCCGTTCCTTGCTCGTTGATCATTGATTTTGAGAGATGTATACTTCTAATATGATATTGAACTTTCTTTCGCTGGCTTCGTCACGGCGTATGAAAATGTTTTGGCCAAGAAGAAGACCGACGCATGAATGAGGCCAAGGCGCCTCGGCAAAAAGCGATTCTCGAGAAGTCTTCCTTGGTTAAACTTCGAAAGCCAAAGATGCCGAGCTTGAGGCAGCCAAGGCGAAGGTGGAAGCCGAGGTGAAGAGGGCCGAGGAAGTGAAGGCCAAAGCCGAGGAAGATCTCTCCGAAAGGAGAGGAGCCGACCAAAGCTCTTACGGATAAGGCCGAAGCTTCAGTGCAAAGGCCGAGGAAGCTGAGGCCAAATACCAAGGATTGGAGGCTGCCCTCCCTGCCAAAGAAAACGAGGCTGTGGCGCGCTTCAAGGAGAGCCCGGCATTCAAGGATGCGGTGGTAGCTAGCTCGGTCTTTCAGGAGGCCGTGGACGAGCAGACGGCCACCATGTTTGAAGATGGTTACCTCCATCTTGCTCGTAGTATCCTGGCTGATCCTTCCACCGGCTTGGATATCAACAAGGTCGCCATGCTAATATGCCGGGATCAATATGGCGAGGAAGTTAGGGCCTTCCACAGCTTGGTCCCCTATTCCACAAGCAACTTAGAAATAATAGCAGCTAAGGATGCTAAGGCTTGTAGGGAAGTGTGGAGGCCGGCTCCCGTTGTCCCCGCAATCTTAAAGACCCGGTGGAGGAGATCCAGACGATGAAGAGCCTGAGGCCATGGAAACCGAGGAAGGAAGAGGAGCCGAGGAAACTGATGCTCTTACCAATCAAACGGACCTTCCTCCTCCTGGCTCCATTACTCAAGATTGGCTTGACAAGCCTTTTGACGATGCTCAAAAATCTTAGAATAGCTTTTTCCTGTTATGCTTTTTGTAATAGATGATAGGATGTGTAATTTCATTTGAATATTAATGAAAAATCCTTTGTGATGATTCTTGTTATTTCAATAACTTGCTCGTATCCTTGCATGCTAGGCAGAGGCACTGGACTTGAGAAGGTGGGATCCAAAGAAGGTCCCTTATTGCTTACTTATTGAACAAGTGGTTTGGCCGAGGAAGTTTCGCTTTAACTATGCTCGTACGTCATTTAGGCCGAGGAAGTTTTCCTTGGCTTTGAATATGACGTGATCCTGAACCAAGGTGGACCCTTGGTGGGATGTATGGTAAGCCATTAGGCCAAGGATGACCCTTGGTATTGGCTGTTGTGTAAGCCATCGTGCCAAGGAGGACCTCGGTCTTGGCTGGCAAGCCATCGTGCCAAGGAAGACCCTTGGTCTTGGCCGTATGGTAAGCCATCGTGCCAAGGAAGACCCTTGGTCTTGGCCGTATGGTAAGCCATCGTGCCAAGGAGGACCCTTGGTCTTGGCCGATGGTAAGCCATCGTGCCAAGGAGGACCCTCTGGGTAAGCCATCGTCGGAAGATCGGTCTTGGTGGTAAGCCATCGTGCCAAGGAGGACCCTCGGTCTTGACTTTATGGTAAGCCATCAGGCCAAGGTCCTTGGTCTTGGCTGGTGTGTGTGAGAGAGTTGGAGATAATGTCCTCATCTTCCGGAGTTGGTGTAGATAGTGGATAGGGGCTTTGCATATTGGAAGAAACTGTCGTAGAACCGAAATGCGATTACATAGAACCGCAATCCTATCAACTAAAAAGACAAAAAGAAAACAAAAGACCGAAAATAAAAGACCGAAAATAAAGAGCTAATCTATTGCAAAATAAACTAGACTAGTGATAATATTTTCTAAGGTTGTCGAATGCCATGGATGCTTGAGATCCTTCCCCTCCTTGGTCCTCAATCCGTAGGTCCCTTCTCGGATGACTTGAGTGATGATATAGGGACCTTCCCAATTTGGGGAGAGCTTGTTTTGTTCTCGCTTCCGACCAAAGTGGCTTCGATCTTTCTAAGTACCCAATCGCCCACTTGGAATACTCTTTTGATGACCCTCTTGTCGTGATATGCCTTGGTCCTTTGCTTGTAATTCACCATCCTCATCTCGCGCAGCCTAGTCATTTTTCATCTATCGTGTCCAGTGTCTAGGAGCCTATTGACCTTGTTGACTTGCTCATCATAATGGGAGTTCCTTACCGTAGGGATGGCCATCTCTCGCTGGTGCCATAGCCTCGTAACCGAAGGTTAGTGCGAATGGGGTTTCCCGGTTGGCCCCCGGGTGGTTGTGCGAATGTACCCCATAAAGCTAGGGGAAGTTCGTCCAACCATCTACCCTCGCGTCCTTCAAAATTCTTGGTGAGGGCGGTTAGGACCCGCTTGTTGGCGCCTTCGCTTGACCGTTGCCTTGGGGTCTCGCTAACCGAAGATTTTGCATGGCGTACTTTGACTCTTCCCACCCGGTTGTAAATGCCGTGGAGAATTGAAGGCCATGGTCGAAACAATTGTATGCGGAAGGCCAAATCTCGCACCAGATGTTGTCATGAACAAAGTTGATCGTGTTCTCTTCCGTTATCTTGGCCAATGCCTTGGCTTCTATCCACTTGGAGAAGTAATCAACACCTACTATCACGTACTTGCAATTACCACGGGCGGGTGGGAAGGGTCCAATGAGGTCGATCCCCACATATCAAATGGCCACGTAGGTATTACAAGTGTTTGCTCGACCGCAGTAGTCTTGGAATGTCGAGAACCTTTGGCATTTGTCACATTTTCGAACATAGGCATGCGCGTCTTCCCTTAGGTTTGGCTCGCAGTAACCTAGCGATATGATTTTGTCGCCTAAGGTTCTCGCCCCCGGTGTCCGCCGCAAACACCCTCATGTACTTCGCCAGAGGTTCTCGCTTTCCTTGGGATAGACACACCTTAGCAGGGGCTTCGTGAAAGATCTTCGGTAGAGGACTCCGTTCATCATCACGAATCTTGGAGACCTCTTTTTGATAAGCTTGGCTCGAGCATCATCTTCTCGGGAGTTTCTCCTTCTCAATGTATTCGATGTAGTCATCGATCCAAAGATCTCTCTTCCTCGTCCGTAAGCATGACTTGTAATCTTTCATACGCAGGTTCCTCGACATAAACTACATATGGGTTGGTCTCCGAAGGAGACACGTCCATGGTGGCTAGTTTGGAGAGAACGTCCGCGACTTGGTTGTCTTCCCTTCCTATCTCGCTTGAGCTCGAAAAATTCCATTTTCTTCGTCATATCTAGGACCGTGTCTCTATATTTGGCAAGGGTGATATCTTGAGTGTTATATTCTCCTTTCACTTGTTTGACAACAAGCTAGGGAGTCACGTAAAGCAGCCCACCTTAGTTGCTCCATAGAAGGAGGCCAACTCAATGCCAAATATGAGAGCCTCGTATTCAGCCTTGGTTGTTAGGAGGCGTGAAACCCGAAGCGGATGGCATCTTGTATAGTATATTCTCCTTCCGGGCTTGCTAGTACTACTCCAGCCTCCGCTTCTTTCCTTGGTAGCCGATCCGTCCGTATACGTGATCCAACAGCTGGATGGGAGTTCAATGGGAGAGTCTTTTTCCTCCGGCGCGTTTTGCTTCCGGGAGGTGGGGAGATGCTCACCCATAAAGGCGCCTCGACCATGAAGTCAACCAAAGGCTGTGCTAGGAGGGTCTTCCTTGGTTGGTAAGTGATATCAAACTCCGTTAGAGCGATTGACCAATTAAGGAGACGTCCCGAGCCGTCCAACTTGTGAAGGATTTTCTTCAATGGTTCGTTGGTGTAGACGGTGATAGGGTGTGCGTAAAAATATGCACGCAGCCTTCCTTGAAGCAATGACTAGGCGTATGCTATCTTCTCCACATTGAAATATCTCGTTTCCACATCTGGACAGGGCCTTTGAGACATAGTAGACTGGCTTCTAAATTCCTTCATCCTTTCGAACCAAGACAATGCGGCAGCGTGATCGGTGCGGCTAGGAAGACATATAGCATCTCACCGTAGAGTCGGATCGCTAAGCAAGGGAGGGGAACCCAAGTACTCCTTCAACCGGAGGAATGCTTCCGAGCATTCGGGAGTCCAGGAGAAGCTCTTGGTACCCTTCAATACCTTGAAGAAAGGCAGGTGACTTTTCGGCGGACTTGGCGATGAATCTTCCAAGGGCCGCAATTCTTCCATTAAGTCTTTGGACCTCCTTGATGGTGGTAGGTTCCTTCATGTCAATGAGCGCCTTGATCTTTTCTCGGGTTTGCTTCAATCCCCTTTGGGGAAACCATGAAGCCTTAAATTTCCCCGCAAGAACTCCGAACACGCACTTGCTTGGATTCGGCTTCATGTTGTTTGCTCGGAGGTTGTGAATGGTCTCTTCTAGGTCGTGAACGTGGCTGCCTTCCTTGGTCTTTATGACCATATCATCAATATAAGCCTCCATGTTTCTACCTATCTCGACTTGCAAAAACTTGATTTACCATCCGTTGGTAAGTGGCACCAAGCATTCTTGAGCCCAAAAGGCATCATGATGTAGCGTAAATTCCCCACAGTGTTTGAAAGGCGCCTCTTCTCGATGTCTTCTTTCGCCATTTTTATCTCGATGATAGCCTCGAGTAGGCATCTAAGAAGCCGAGAGTTTGGTGTCCAGAATGGAGTCCACTAACTTGTCAATTTTCGGGAGAGGATAGCCGTCCTTGGGGCAGCTTTGTTTAGATCAAGAAAGTCTATGCACATGCGCCATTTCCCATTTTGCTTCTTCACCATAACGACATTAGCCAACCAAACGGGGTATTTGACTTCGCGAATTATTCCGGCGCCGAGTAATTTCGCACCTCTTCTTTTATAGCTTCCTCCTTGTCCCTTTCAAAATTTCTCCTCGTCTCGAGAGATGGTCTTCGCTAAAGGATCAACTTCTAAGCGGTGGAGGGCTACTTCTTCATTGATCCCCTCATGTCTTCGACTCTCCAAGCAAAGACGTCGAGACTGTTTTTCAAGAGGGATGTAATTCTTTCTTTCTCTTCCCGTGATAGCTGGCCTCCTAGCTTGATTTTTTGTTCAGATAGTCGGATTAATGACTACCTCTTCTAGCTCATCTACTGTGCTTCATTTCTGGTCCGTCTCGAAATTCCAGGGATTCGATGATGATCTCTCTCGATTCTCCTCCCTTCATTGTCGTTTACATTGAGGCCTTCTTCCTCCATAAGTTTATCGATGTCCGGAAGATCGTTCTTCCCCGAGTCATGGTTGGCCCCCGAGTTCTGGTCATTGACGAGAATGGGGTCTTCCTGAGATGGGTAGAACTATGCCTTGGTCATCCGCAGCTTTCTAGGACCATAGGCTCTTCTTCCAAGGCTGGGTAGAGTTACGCCTTGGTCATCCACAATTTCTAGGACCATAGGTTCCTCTTCCTCACTTTCCCATACTTCACGGATATAGTTCATTCTAGAGCTAGTTTCCGTGGTCTTCGTGGATTTGGTGATCTTGATGTTCTCCTCGGGCGTATCTATCTCCACGCTTTTTGACTTTTTCCGGCTCTTGACAACATGTTCCAAGAAATCTTTGGGGGTTGCCCTCACGCATCCAATGCCAAAGCACGAGTGGGAAATTTAACTCGTTGGTGAGGAAGGGAGGCTACCATCCCAAGTTTGGCTTGACTTGGAATGTCAATAATCGCATGATAGTCACTAGTCAAATCCATGACTATGAAAGTGACAGAGCCGTGGCTCGGAAGGGATGATCGCCGACTTCGAAGTTCTAGTTCTACGGTTCCCTTTGCTCCAACCTTATGGTTGGTGAATCCTTCAAGCCTTCCATGATATGGCTCTAGCGCAAAGTGTCCTTCAACCCCATTTGTTGGAAGGCTGAATAGTACAAGATGTCACGGGAGGCCCCCGTGTCAACAAGAAGTCTTTCGGATTCAACATTGTCAATTCGACCCTTGATGACCAATGGCTGCTCACGAGCTGCTCGACTTCCCGCTAACTCATTCGGAGAAAAACTAATGATTTCTTCGCTTTATGGATCCAAGCAGGGACGTGGTATACTTTGCTTAGCTCGTGGATCCGATCCCTTAGCTTTTGGTGGAGGTCACCTCTTCACGGATCACATGTAGTTTAGCCCTAGGAGGCCTTCGATCTTCATCCTCACTCTTGGAGTCATCTTCACTCTCCTCTTGCTTCCGCTTTCGCTTGCCATCTTTCTTCATGACATAACGGTCTAATTTTCCCTCGTCAACCCATTGTTGGATTATCTTCTTAAGGGCCCAAAGAACCATCAAGGTGTGCCCGTTGTCCTTGTGAAAATCACGTATTTGTTCTTGTTGCGGGGATACTTTGGGTTATCATCGGCGGACGAGGTGGAGGAAGGTTCACCATCTCGCATGATTTCGGAGATGGGCTTTGTAAGAGGGGTGAACTCCAGCTTCTCGGTGCTTCGGTTTTATTCTTTCCTTTCTTCCCGTTCCCATTGTCATTCTGTCTGGGAGTTAGTTGCTTCAGTTCCGTCTTGTCGCACCCCTTTTCTTTGTCTTGTCTCTCGCCATGGAAATGGCATAAGCCACTTTGTATAATTCGGCCTTGAGCCGGGTTCCCCGGGCCGAGAGTTCATAAATGAGGGGGCCAGATTTTAACCCAGTAGTTGAAGCAAACTATGACCTCCCTATCGCAAGGCTTTCTTCGACTTGATCCGCCATTTTTCTAACCTATTGTAGTAGCTGAGGGTGGTCTCGCCTTTCCCTTGCTCAATGTTGGCCAAGTCGGTTAATCTCATCTTCCTTTTCCCAGCCGTGGCAAAATGATCTAAGAACATTCTCCTCATGCCCTCCAAAGAATCGATGCAACCTTTCTTGAGCTCACGGAACCAGGTCAAAGTCGTTCCTAAAAGGTGCTCGCGAAAGCTTTGCAGAGCAAGTCATCGCAGTGGTGAGGAGATTCATGGTTTGTTCAAAACTTTGCACATGGTCCTCAAGGCGCGGTGGTTCCGTTATACTTCTCGAAATTTGGGAGCTTGAGGTTAGGATGGGAGGTGCAGCAGCTTATCCTCAAGGAAAACGGACGGTGGCCCAATCATAATCGTCATCATTATATTTCTTTCCCTCTCTATATCATCCGGCCTTTGTTTCAACAGCTCCCATTGCTTTGTTTCTATTTCCTTCTCACCGCTTGAGCGAGTGCTTCGTTGGGAACTTCTGATCGACTTGTCTTTAGGGCGATCATTTGCCCTACCGTGCTCCGCTTCATGTCGGTGGCCATCACGCCCGGGAGGGGGCCCTATCACGTCTTGGTTCCAGGTCTTGTGCGCCAAGTATCATCCTGTAGGGCTCTGGGGTCCTTGGCCTAGCAAATTCTCGATGCCGAGGACGAGGAGAGTCCTGGTCGACGAGGACGACGAGAATCCGAACGATGAGGACGAGGAGAATCTCGCCGACGAGCTCGAGGAGAAGCGGGACGCCTAGGTGTCATGATGAGGCGAGCAGGGATAGGCGCCTATTCAAGCTTAGTCTTGTTCTTAGGTCCTTGGAGTTCACTTCCTCTTCCCTAGGAGTTATTTGGCTTCTCGTGTCGACCACAGTGCTCCTTATGCTTACCGTTATGCCGAGGATGAGGAGAATCCCCGGGAGCGGGCAATGGTAGCTCAAAGCCTTCGGGGGAGGAGCCCGATGCTCTCCTGTTCCTTTCTCAAAGGTGGGCCCATTGATGGTACAATGAAGGGAGCCATGGAATGATCCGGGTCCATTTGCAACAGAGCAACTTGTGTCTCATACATCCTTTGCAAAGTTTCCATTTGTTTGTGTAACAAAGAGCGTCTGGTCAACGGGTTGAGATCCTCCTGCTTGACCGGCGTCAGCATTCTTTGTTTTCTTCCTTCCCGCTTGCCTCCCACGAGTACGAGTAGGACGAGGAAGGTCATTGCCCTCTCCCTCGGCATTTGCCTGACCCATGGAACGAAGAGTCATGGCAAGGGGAGGAATGGCATCGGCTTGAGGTAGAGGAGGAGGAGGAGGCAGTGGCTCCTCGGCTCCGGTGTTTCCCCCATTCACTTGGGTGGGATCCTCAGCTGTAACACTTGTGAATTGTCCGTCCATTATGAATCAACAGCAGATTATTAACAGCAAATATTTCAAAAATCACAATTTCAATAGAACCAATTTTGAGGTCAAAATTAGGGCAAATTTTGACCACAAACAAACTGCCGATTGTAATTCTTTTGAAACAAAACGAATTCAAGCCAAACTGGGGCGGAATTTTAACGCCAAAAATGCCTTCAACGGAATCTGGGTATTTTCCGGTCAAAATATGCAGATTCAGGCGGTTTTCAAGAACAAACCCAGCGATCCAGAAATTCCGTTCCAAGAAAGAACAATTCCGGCAAGAAAATTGGCTTAAGGCGAGCGTCTTCCAGGCCAAACAATGGATGTTTGAATCGATTTCCCGGCAATGGAACCAATTGATGATGCCAAAATCGTCAAAACAGCCCAAATCCAAGCGTCGAATGCTCCGGCGATTGCAAGGCCTGAAAATAAGAGAAAACACGTAAACTAAGCCGGGGCGGATCCGGCTAATGGCCCTCCGGCGTGAGAGTAAGTTCACGGTTGATATTAGAGAAATCAAATTGACAGAGTTTCTCCAATCTAAAAAGTAACGTACCGAATAATGAGCCATGGGGCTTATATTTATAGGAATGGATTGATAGAATCCATGTTGGAATGAACTTGTAAAGAGATAAGATATAACTCTAATAGAATTATATCTGTTAAGGAGTCATTGTTTGACTTGAATTGATGTTGATAAGTATAATCCTGATTGGATAATGATTGTATAATCCTTGTTGAATAAGGATTGTAATCAAGTAGCCGGAACGCCGAGGAAGGCAAATGTTTTTCCTCGGCCTTTGGCAAATAGGCCGAGGAGAACGATCCTGCTTCCTCGTCACTTGATGAATGGCCGACATGAAAATATGCCGGGGAGAATACTTTTGTTTCCTCGGTAATTGGTGACATGCCGAGCAAAGGACTTTTCTCTCCTCGGTAATTGAGACAGGCCGGCCCAAGAATGACGACATAAGGCCAAGGTAAATGTTCCTCGGCATACGAGGAAGATAATGCTCGGCCCTAATACTTGATGAATATATAATATCCATGGCCCAATATAGTTGGGCCCAGGTTCGGGCAAGCCCATGTTCGTAGCTCGGTTTATACCGTTCATTATGAATTCTTAAAGTATACCGATCTTAGATAAGATAACAGAGAGTTTTTTTTTTATCAATGGTTACATTAATGGTTATCCAATTATTTTTTTATATTTGAACATGTATAATGGTTATCCATATTACGGGGTATACACAATATAAGTATTATGAATTCGTAAAGTATACCGATCTTAGATGTCTCACTTTTTACTACTACTACAGGGGAAGATTTCCTTACCCATATTACAAATTTCATATATACTGTTTTCATAGAAAATAATTATCTTACCCAAGGAATAGAAGAAAAAATTAAAAAAAGCTGAGACTGCTAGAATAAGATTAGAAAATCTGCAAATATGTGATCTTTGTAGCTTTGATAGTTTCTTTTGTGCTTATGTGAAACATCTAATGCAAAACCAATGGCTGAGCGGGGAAAATATGTGAAAACTTTCCTAATGAAAATATCATATAGTGGGGAAAATGTTCTTTTAGAATATAAAAGCTCTTGAGAAATTCTAAGGACAAGTTTAGCATATGCAAAATTACTAGTTACCAATTTCATGGAAAAATATTGTAAAGACTTACAAATAAAGAAAGCCATGAAAAAGACTTTCAATAAATGTTGTACAAATTTTCTCAGTCCCAACACTATGTATGGTTGTAATCCAATAAATCCTACAAAATGGAAAATAAAATATCACAAGATTAAAAAAAATATAGGATGAAAAAACCTAAAAAATAGACAAAAGACAGAAGGAAACAAAATCCTTACAAAAAATGGTTCAGAAGGCCATATAAATATCAGAAAAAATACCTTGAAGAGAAACCTCAAGCTCATAATGATCCTAAAACAGATAACAAACAAAAATTCTGCCCACAAGGAAAGTCAACATGTAGATGTTGGATATGAATGAAATTGGTCATTATGCTAGAGATTGCAAAAACAATACAGAATACAAAAAAGCCTTGGAAGAACTATAAAGGTTCGAATTAGAACCAGTATTTAGTGATGAAGAAATAACTGAAGAAGAAGAAGTTTGGGAGCTTACTTCTGAAGATGAATCTGATTCAACGGATTCAGAATAATCTATTAGAAGAAAATATCCTTTGGGATGAAGAAGACGTAGAAAATACGTTATGGGAAACAGAACAAAACTACATTGTAGACAATACTAGTGAAAATATAATGTCTCTAAGCAAAATCAATCCAAATAGTATCTATATAAAAGGGTATTTTTAATTTAAAGGATACAAAAAATACTCATTATGTATATTGATACATGAGAAAGTATGTGTACAGCAAATAAATTAGTTATACCAAAAGAATTTTGGATACAAGCTAAAAATCCTATAAGAGCTAGGATAGCAAATGACGAAGTAATGACCATGGATAAAGTCTCAGAACAAATTCAAGTTCAAATCAGTGAAGTTACTTTTGTAATTCCTACACTCTATCAAGTAGAAACTACAGGAGAAATTACCCTTGGAAATAACTTTTGTAGATTATATGATCCCTTTGCACAATATAAGGATACCATTACTTTCCACAAAAATGGAACTTCAGTCAGCATTAAGAAAATAAATAAAGCTTATTTCCATGGACAAACGGGCTTTTTAGAAAGCAAAAGAATAGGAACTAGTCTACCTACACCACACCCTGAAAATGTCACACCTATCAAGGATTCTGATAGTTATGACTTTTTCAATTCTTTTAGGGGGAGGAGAGTGAGGACGAAGACGAAATTCTCAAAACCCTAAGCTCATTACAAGAAATGGAAGACACTTTGGAAAAAGTTTGCTCTGAACATCCTCTAGATGAAAGAATCAATAAAGGAAAATTTACTGCAAAAATAGAACTATTAGACCCAAACAAAATTATTAAAGCCAAACCAATGCAATACTCTCCGCAAGACAGAGAAGAATTTGGAAAACAAATAAAAGAGCTTTTAGATTTAAAAGTAATTAGAAAAACTAGAAGTTCACACTTTTCACCAGCCTTTATGGTAAATAAACACTCTGAACAAAAAAGAGGAAAAAAGAGTATGGTAGTCAACTATAAAATGTTAAATGTTAAATGACCACACGAAAAGAGACGGATATCTATTGCCCGACAAATAACAATTACTTCAAAGAATATGAGGAAAAAACTACTACAACAGTTTTGACTGTAAATCTGGCTTTTGGCAAGTCAGGCTTGATAAAGACTCTATTGAGTTGACTGTTTTTACTTGTCCACAAGGAAATTTTGAATGAATTGTAACGCCCTTTGGGTTAAAACAAGCACCTTCTATCTATCAAAGACATATGGATGAAAGCTTATCTAATGATTTCTCTAATTATTGTGCAGTCTATGTAGATAACATAATTGTTTTCTCTGAAACCGAATAAGAACATTATAAACATGTCACAAATATTTTAAATAGATGTTTAGAATACGGTATAATCCTAAGTAAAAAGAAGGTACAATTATGCAAAAATCAAATAAACTTCCTAGGACTTACCATTGAACGAGGAAAGTTAGTTTTACAACAACATATGGGAATACATATTAGAGAATTTCCAGACCAATTACAAGATAGAAAAGTTGTAGAAAGGTTTCTAGGTCTACTAAATTACATTTCTGGATATTATCCTAGGATTGCAAACTTAAGACATCCTTTACAAGTAAAATTAAAAATGGAAATAAAATGGTCTTGAACTGACCAAGATACTGAAGCAGTTAGAAAGATCAAAGCCCAAGTTAAGACACTCCATGATCATTACAATCCAAGTCCAGATGACAAACCCATCATAGAATGCGATGCATTTGATAAATTCTGAAAAGGAATTTTAAAGGCAAGAACCCCAGAAAATAAAGAAATAATATGCAGATACTCATCGGCAACTTTTACACCTGCTGAAACAAGATACCACAGTAATGAGAAAGAAATACTTTCTTTAATCAAGATTATTAAGGATTTTTAAGCTTATTTGTTACCTTATAAATTCTTGGTAAGAACAGACAATAAAAATGTCTCTTATTTTATAAGAACAACTATTAAAGGAGATTACAAACAAGTTATATTAGTCAGATGGCAACAATGGTTAAATTATTATGATTTCACCATAGAACATATATCTGGAAATAAAAACGTACTCGCTGATCTTATGTCAAGAGAATTTTTAGGTATTAAACAATGAATACGAAAGAAGACATTGAGGATCAAATACTCCAACTCAAAGGCGAAATCCTTGAAAATGAGACTCTCCTCAGAAAGCTAGAAAGAATTCATGGAAAAATGAAGCAAGGAGATCTGACTCCAGTAAGTATGACTTCCTCTATAGACAACGAGGAAAGTAATACATGTTATAAGGAAAATTGCAGTAGCAATAAACAAGAAACGGTAGTTTCAAAATCTCCTATAGAGATTATGATAGCTCATAATAAGACCATAATTACACCTCTTGAAGGTAGCATCCTCCCAAAAGGAAACCTGACACAGTCTGCAGGAAATCAGACTACACAACAAATTTCTTTGTCACCCAAGACAAAAAAAAATCTCAAAATATTATGTCCTTTATTCAAGCCCTAACTAAGGTGTCTACACTGAATGGGCTAAAATTGCACCCTTGATTGGGAAAAATCATCATCAATCTTTCAACAATGCTGATGAAGCACATAAAGCCCTTTTCACATACAGACGTACATTGAGTCTAAATGATCATAAAACCTACAGTAAAATAACACAGTCCCCACCACCTCTCATGATTAAGCCACCATTGCCTAGTCCAAAAAACCCTGAACCAAAGTCAAAGATCCCTGAGGTCATAAAAAATCGGATCAATAGGTCCAACATGATTGTTAATGAAGAAACTAGTTCTATGAATAAAGAAAGATTTTTTCACTATTTCAATATGGCTGAAGCCTCTGATGAAGACCGTGATCAATGTTTTTTCACTATTGATAAAAGGAATATATCCTTATATGCATTTTTTGAAAGCAAAATTAGAAACAATAAAAGACGTTTTTGACTGCGGATTATTAGCTATGGTTTATCCTAGTAATAATCTAGTTGAATTAAAGGCATTACCTAAAGCTATTTTCAATGCCATAAAAAAATTTCGGACCAAAGTAATAGGATCCGGAACCAGAGACATATATGTCAATTTACTAGCTCTTTGCTAGACTGCGATGAAGAAAAATACTTCTCACCATACCACTGGATAGAAGTGGGATTATCTAAGGTAGACGTCAAGTTTGAACAACCTCGAGCCCGAAAAATAACAGAAGATATGGATGGTCTTTTGGAACAATTGAGAACCACAAGGTTAAGAAATGTTTACAAAAAGTACACTGAGATTTTCTCAGACAGTAAAAAGAAAATCAATTATTACAATAATAAAATTGTTGTAATATCAAACTTTCCAAATGTGATTACTTCACAAGAATTGGAAAATATAGCATCCAATGAAGCCAACTTTTTAGATGGCAACCTTCAAGTTCCTGAAACAACAAAGAGACAATGGTGTGAAGTGGCTCCACCAGATCTCAAGTGTCTATATTGCATCAACAACAACAGAAATGACCAGAGAAAAAGAGATGATGAGTCATTATCCAATGACTCCTTTTTTTGGGGAAGCAATGTGACAATATTTGTCGTGAAGCGTCGGCTGAAAGATGCCACAATAAAGGGATCTTGTTTTCTAGCGTCGGCTGAGAAGATTCCCATTATATTTTTGAAAGAAATTATTGTATAGGGGTCTACGCACCCATGTTGCCCTTTTATCACGTTGGACCTAAGTGTCCTCACTAACATTTAACACAAAAACTAACAGTTCCAAGGCATTGTTTTGACAAACAAGATTTAATAAATGGAATCAGAACAACAGAACCTTAAAGACAAATTTACAACAATTTTCTGAAATGACCACCTCACCTTTATTCAACCCCACCACAATCCTTCTCAATGAAACACACAAACAAACAAACAAACCAAAATTAACAAAATGGTTTATTTTTTTTTCAACTAACAACAACAATAAAAAAGAACACAAATTTCATTTCCTCCAATTAAGTTTAAATGAAGCAAATACTTGATCAATTATCTCACTCATTTCTTGGGAGCAAACTTTGCCTTAATCTTCTGAACCTCTGAAGTCCCAATCTGGAAACCCTTAGCCAACACATTATCAGGCACCGGTGGCGTAGCCCCAAACAACGCCGGAGCCACCTGTTGAGTTCCCGGCAACTGGCTGTTGAAGGCGGCGATGACGGAGGCAGCTACTTTTCCGTTGTTCTTCTGGAAATGGATCAACCCTTTTGGGAACGTGAAGACTTCGCCCTTCTTGATTGTCTTAGCGTAGAGGACGTTGGCGGTGGTGATGAATCCGACGTCGAGTTCACCTTCTAGGACAAAGACGATCTCGGTGGCGCGTGGGTGGAGATGGGGTGGGTTAATACCGTCGGGAGCATAGTCAATGCGGGCCATGGAGACGCCGAGGGTGTTGAGGCCGGGGATTCTCTGGACGTTGGCGCCTGTGACGAGGGAGCCGAACGTGTTGTTGGTGAGTCCAGGGTTGGCTATGCCGGCGAAGAAGAAATCATCGGCGGTGGCGTTTACCTTGCAGGGGAATCCATTTAATCTCACCCCTGTTTTATCATTTCAATGCAAATATACAAATTACTTATCTCATAATGAAATGTTAGCTTTGAAAAATAATTTTAGGTTAATATAATTATCTTAATAAAAAATTTAAAAAATTATTATTGATAAATTTAATAATGGTGCATTAATTATAAGTTTATATTTTCATTAAACTAATTAAATTAATTTAAAATTATTACTTAAAATATTTTTTATTAATATAAAAATGAAACATTTATTTCAAAGTACAGAGGTACACTAAAAAACTTGATGAAGTTGTAATGGATGCCAAATTCCGTCATTGGGTCAACTGTAGTGGTTAAGTAGCTACTGTTTGGCTAAACCAAAATCCAATAAATAAGTTAAATTTGTTCTAGTATTAAATAGTATTTAAATAAACGATCATGTACTTGACTCTAAAATGTATTACATGATCTTACATTATTGGCAATTTGGCATTGGCCAAAATTCATGTAGTTAGACTCGAAGGAACAACTGATAGGTGTGTAAAAATAGTGATTAATTATTTTCTAAATCACATTACAATTACAATATATATTACTAGTACAAGTGATTCAATAGTTATGAAAGACTGGAACTGATGTTATCATGATTTTTCATCAACGATATATAGTTGTTGAATCACTATTCGTACAAAATTTAATTCACAAAAGTGATACAAAAGAAGCATTGATCTCGAAAATATGCATTGGTTATTTTATTTTATTTTTAATATTATATGGATAGACATTGTATAAGGTCAAATACAGTGACATTGACTTCAAAATCTTTTTTTTTTTTTATAGTTCAAAATCAAAAAATAATAAAAGGGCAAAAAATAAGTAGGAAAACAGGAGAAGAAAATGACAAATGAACAAATGTGAATAATTAATAAAGGGAGGAAGGTAAGAGGTGGGATATAGTATAGAGTAGGGTATGTTTAAAGTCATTAAAAATAAAATAAAATAAAATAAAAAAGCTAGCTTGAACTATAAACATTGACTTTCTGAGCAGAGTACCCATTTTGCATGAAAATTCAAGAATGGGTGTCAATGAAAAACAAACAAATAACAAATTAAAGCTATAAAATTCTACAAAGATAATTGAAAAATATATACACTATTCGTCCCAAAATAATATTTCTATAATAATTTAATTATTCTAATAAAAAAATTAAAATTTTTTGTTGATATCCCATCATAAATATTATCAATGACAACTTTTAGATTTTTATTGGAATAATAAATTAACAAATCATTGATCAAAGTTGGGGACGTAAGGAACCAAATGAGGAAGGGGAGGGGGGGGGGTGAGAAAGAATAGGATGAATGAAATACCAGAAGCAAGATCAGCGACGCAAATATCTTGAAGCAAGTCAGGATCAGCAGCAGAGACGGAAAGGAAGGCAATGATGGCAACCAAGGAGGAGATTATAACCAGCTTCATTGTGAGTTAACTGTACGACGATGAAATTCGCAATGAAAGCCGGAGCTGGAGCTGGAGGAGCAGAGCACTTTAAATAACGACAACTAGAGAGAGAAGGTGCGGGGATTGGATTTGTATTGGAAACATACAACTTGGGATTCTTATTTATAGCCCCATTTCCTTCCTTGAAGTAGTATATATATATATATATATATATATATATATATATATATATATATATATATATATATATAGAGAGAGAGAGAGAGAGAGAGAGAGAGAGAGAGAGAGATATATGGAGATGATTTTTCTATTTTCTATTTTTATTTTGGGGTCAAATGGATGAGAGAGGAAGTTCCTAAAAATGTGCTCTCTGTGCGAATTAGGAGGAGGGTGTGGATGTCCGTAAAACCCTTTTAGGTAGTCGGATTTTTTTGGGAAGGGGAGTCGAAATTGTTTGAGAGAGAAAATTGAAATTAAAGAGGATTAAAAAGATATTATGATAAAAACTTCATAAAAATAAAGACTGAAATAGATATTAGAATATTTTTAGTGTATATATTTTTTAAAAAAAAAATTTAGAAGTATTAAAATAACATTTTCAAGGGAGTTAAGTGATGCCCCCATTTCATAGTGAAAATTTAGGAAAAACGCATTTTTAAAATACACGATGACAGTTTTATAAATATGTGAAATTTCGTACGCGGTGACATTTTTTTAAATAAGTGAAATTTCGTGCTAGCTGAATACATGACACAAACATTTTTGACATCAAGTTCAAAAGGTTTTGAATAACAATATTAACGCCTTTTGAATGTTAATTAACAAACATAATTGAACAAAATCACGATCAACAAACTCTTTAGATATTAAGTTCAAAAGATTCTGGATAACAATATTAAGAGTTGCTCTTATGAAAAACTAGTTTTTTGTTAAGCTTAACAAAAAACTAGTTTTTGGACCCGGTTTAAACCTATGATACGCGTATTGAACCGAGACCGGTTCATTAACAAAATTGAACCGCGTTTAATCAACTCAAATCCAAACGAACACACACAGTAAAACACACCAGCTATTTACGCCGCAACATAGAAATTCATCGAGCTAAAGCAGAATTCAATAGAAAATCAATCCGTTTCAATCGATTGAGGTAATATATGATTCACTGTCAATTATAGACTATCAATACATATATTTACAATCATTCCTAATTGTTTTATTCAATTCTGGCAATTTTTTATTAGGTTAAGATGAACTTACGTGATTTTGAAGATGAAACTGGAAGTAATGCTACTGTAATTGATCTAATTCAGAACGAAGTTGAAACTGGAGATAATGCTACGGCAATTGATCGAATTCTGCACGAAGTTAATGATAATCACGATACAGGTAATACAATTTCATAATGCCAGATATGTTATATATAATGCTAGTAGTTTGAAGTACAATTTTTTTTTCTTAAGTACCAGATTGTGTTATTTTGATTGCCAGTTTTTGTTATTTGGAATGCTAGTTTTAATTTTTTTGAATACTCTGTTCATTGAATTGCCATTTTATGTTGTTAGGAGTGCCAGTATCACTTATTTAGAAAGCCAGTTTATGTTATTTAGTTCCAGTTTGTTTTATTTGTAGCTTCAGCCAATGTCTATTCATTGAAGTGCCATTTTATGTTGTGAGGAGTGCCAGTATCACTTATTTGGAGTGCCAGTTTATGTTATTTAGTGCCAGTTTGTTTTATTTGTAGTTTCGGTCACTGTTTTATTATTGAAGTGCCATTTTATATTGTTAGAAGTGCCAGTATCACTTATTTGGTGTGCCAGTTTTTGTTATTGAAGTTCCAGTTTGTGTTATTTGTAGCTTCAGCCACTAGAGTGTCAGTAAATCTTTTTCCATTGAAGTGCCAGATTGTGTTATTTGGATTGCCAGTTTACGTTATTTAGAGTGCCAGATTTATTTTTTAGGAAACTTTGCTCACTGAAGTGCCAATTTGTGTTTTTAAGAGTGCCAGTATCACTTATTTGGTGTGCCAGTTTTTGTTATTGAAGTTCCAGTTTGTGTTATTTGTAGCTTCAGCCACTAGAGTGTCAGTAAATCTTTTTCCATTGAAGTGCCAGATTGTGTTATTTGGATTGCCAGTTTACGTTATTTAGAGTGCCAGATTTAATTTTTTAGAAAACTTTGCTCACTGAAGTGCCAATTTGTGTTTTTAGGAGTGCCAGTATCACTTATTTGGTGTGCCAGTTTGTGTTATTGAAGGTCAAGTTTGTGTTATTTGTAGCTTCAGCCACTAGAGTGTCAGTAATTCTTTGTTCATTGAAGTGCCAGATTGTGGTTTTTGGAGTGCCAGTATCACTTATTTGGTGTGCCAGATTTAATTTTTTAGGAAACTTTGTTCTTTGAAGTGCCAATTTGTGTTTTTATGAGTGCCAGTATCACTTATTTGGTGTGCCAGTTTGTGTTATTTGTAGTGCCAGTTTGACTTATTGATGTTCCAGTTTGTGTTATTTGTAGTTTCATCCACATATTTGTAGGAAACTTAGTTCATTGAAGTGCCAATTTGTGTTTTTAGTAGTGCCAGTATCACATATTTGAAGAGCCAGTTTGACTTATTGATGTTCCAGTTTGTGTTATTTGTAGTTTCATCCACTCTCTTGTTATTGAACTGGCATATTAAAAAATTAAAACTGGCACTTAATAATACACTAACTGGCACTTTAGATATAAAGAAAAATAGAAACAAACAAGATAACTTATTATTCAATAGATATTATACATTAAAAAAAAAATACAAACAAACAAAACAACTAAACAAACAAACATAAAAACATAACAATTATTCATTCATTCATGCTCTCCATAAACTTAAAGAGTGCAGAGTGCTGGAACATATCATGCTCTCCATAAGCTTTAGTTGCCCCACGATCCTTGGCATGTAACAGAAGAGAATCCCAAATCCATGTTGATTTCCTGCTGTTCTTATTGTCACAGAATGGGCAGTGAAGTTTATCTGCACTGTTCCACAAGCTATAATATCCCTCCTTCAAATCTTCTAAAAAACCTGCAATTTTTTTAGCACCTCTTTCTTCCTCTTTATCGTCAACATTTTCCTCATTCTTGACTGACCTACTCGTACTCATATTGAGAAATTGATTGATTTTTAGATGAAATTTAGAAATAAAAAAGAAGGGAAGATCTAACTTATTTATACTAAAAACGTGACTGTACACATTTATTACTCGTGTCTCTTTGAATACGTGACTGTTGAATCCGTGACTGTATTTATTACTCGTGACTCTTTGAATACGTGACTGTTGACTCTTTGAATACGTGACTGTACACATTTATTACTCGTGACTCTTTGAATTCGGGAATTTGGCACTATTAAATCCGTGAATTTGACTGTATACATTTAATGCTCTCTGAATTCAATAGTAAGTTTGAATGGTTTTTTGTACACATTTATGAAACTTGGCACTATTGAATCCGTGAATTTGGCATTTAATAGTAAGTTTGAATGGTTTTTTGTACATAATTATGATTTCTAAGTGCCCGTTTTATTGTTTCAAAGTGCCCGTCTTAAGGTTTGAAAGTGCCCGTGTTATGGTTTCAAAGAGCAAGTTTTATCTATATTGCCAACGTATCAAAATACATTACATCAGTGCCAGTTTTATGATTTCAAAGAGCCAGTTTTATGATTTAAAAGTGCCATTCTTAAGGTTTGAAAGTGCCCGTTTTATGGTTTCAAAGTGCCATTCTTAAGGTTTGAAAGTGCCCGTTTTATGGTTTCAAAGTGCCCGTCTTAAGGTTTGAAAGTGCCCGTGATATGGTTTCAAAGAGCAAGTTTTATCTATATTGCCAACATATCAAAATACATTACATCAGTGCCAGTTTTATGATTTCAAAGAGCCAGTTTTATGATTTCAAAGAGCCAGTTTTATGATTTCAAAGAGCCAGTTTTAAGGTTTCAAAGTGCCATTCTTAAGGTTTGAAAGTGCCCGTTTTATGGTTTCAAAGTGCCATTCTTAAGGTTTGAAAGTGCCCGTGTTATGGTTTCAAAGAGCAAGTTTTATCTATAGTGCCAACAATTGCTTGTCTTTGAATTCGTGAATTTGGCACTACTAAAAAAATAAACTGGAACTACTAAAAACATAAACTGGAACTTCATTGAACAAAGTATCATAAAAATACATCAAACACAACAATATTAAAAAACAGAATTTAGTACCATTAAACACTACCACTACCACCTGCTCCATCATCGCCTACGTTGTCATTCAATTTGTTTTTTGGATCATATTCATTCAAAATATATTCCAAATACATTTCCAAAGCCTTGTGGTGAATCCTAGCAGCTTCATCAATGTTGTGAGCATTGCCAAACTCATGAGCATGATTGACTATCCCCACATAATCCTTATCCCTACAATTGTGTCCATTACATGGCTCCAATGGACAACGAAATGAGGGAGTACCATTTGCAGAGGAAGGCTGCAAAACAACAAGATGACCATTGAGGAATTTTTGGTAGCACACCATGTATATTTTCCAACTTTTGTCATCATTTGAATCACCCAAAGTTGGCTCCCCAGAATTTACCTTGCCTTTGTTCATCACTAGAAAAATTATTAAAGCTAGAATTTTTCTTGAATTTTATGTATATGCTTGCCTTTGGACAGATTTATATAGGCTGAGTACTTGAAACCAGTCAAAAAAGTTGGTCAATGAATTCAATGCACTTACCAACTGTACACATTTATTACTCTTTGACCATTAAAGACAAGTAAACATATCATTATTTATTACTGTTGAAGGAGGTATATTCGACGGAATATACTTCCTTAATAAATTTAATATCCAGTAAATGTTGTTTAAAGTGCCAGTTTATGTTGATAAGAGTGCCAGTATCACTTATTTGGTGTGCCAGTTTGTTTTGTTGAAGTTCCAGTTTGTGTTATTTGTAGCTTCATCCAATGTCTTGTTATTGAAGTGCCAATATTACTTGTTTTAGGTACCAGTTTGTGTTATTTCTAGTGCCAGATTTAATTTTTTAGGAAACTTTGTTTATTGATGTGCCAGATTGTGTTTTTAGGAGTGCCAGTATCACTTATTTGGTGTGCCAGTTTGTTTTGTTGAAGTTCCAGTTTGTGTTATTTGTAGCTTCATCCAATGTCTTGTTATTGAAGTGCCAATATTATTTGTTTTAGGTACCAGTTTGTGTTATTTCTAGTTTTTTCAATGTTATTTCTAATCGAATTCTTTATTTTTATTTGCAGCAAGCCATATTGATATTACCTCATCACTGCTGGGTATAAAAGCAAAGACATGGGAAGAACTGCATCAATTGTACAAGGATCATTCCAATGCATTGGGATTCAGTGTTAAAATTACAACCTCGCGTGTTTCTAAAAAAACATCAAGGCCAATAGATAAATATTTTATGTGTTCATGCCAGGGATACACACAAAGAGGAAATGAAATTGATGTTCCAGCTCCAATAGAAGTCGGTGAATTAGAGATTCCATCTCCATTGGAAAGAATTGAAAACCCAAAGAGGAAATTGAGGAGAAAGAAAGCCCCTTCTAAAAGGACAGGTTGTCAGGCTCTTATGAGAGTAAAATTGTTAATTAAGGAAGACTTATATGTGGTTGCACGGCACGAAACTGAACACAACCATGAGATGACAAGGCCAGAATGGAACCACTTAAAGCGTAGCGAGAGGTCGATATCAGAAGCTACAGGAAAAATAATAGAGCAGTTTGAAGAAGCTGGCATCAAGCCAACTGATGGATTTAATGTTTTGGCAAAAACAGCTGGTGGGGAAGAATATGTTGGGCATACAAGAAGAGATCATCTTAACTTTGTACAGAGATTGAGAATGGAAAAAATAGAAATGGGCGATGCACAAACTGTAGTTGATAGACTGAGCCAAATTCAGGATGAAGGATTCTACTTCAAAATGCAATTTGGGGAAGAAAGTAGGCTCAGTACTTTGTTTTGGAGAGATGGTATGATGAGGGAGGATTATGAATTGTATGGGGATGTTGTTGTGTTTGATACAACTTATAACACAAATAAATACAATTTGATTTGTGCACCAATAGTTGGGGTGAACAACCATTGGAACACTGTGATGTTTGGTTGTGCTTTCTTAACAAGTGAAAAGACAAAGACATTTGCTTGGCTTCTCAAGGAATTTGTAAAATCAATGGGTGGAAAAGAACCAAAAAACAATTTTCACCGATCAAGACTTTGCAATGTCGAAAGCGATTGAAGAGGTAAATTTTATTTTATTTCCAATATTTCATTTATTGTTTTTTTACTATGTTACTGTTAATTTAATAAAAAGTGCCATTGCATTTGTTAGTATGTGCCAGTACTTGTTTTAGACAAAGGTCCGTACTTGTGTTAGTAAGTTCCAGATCATTTCTTATAATGTAGCATTGTTAGATTTGACAGTTTTTGAGGGAAGAAAATAATTTACTAAATTGAAACAAATTTAAATTACATTTTTCCCTTCCCATAACCACCATAAGTCTTAACACCAGAAACTCCACCACATCCTCCATCACCTTTGTCAAAGGGCTTCTTCTTGACCTTATCCTTCTTGCAAGAAGGAATTTCCACAGGTCCAAACAACTCCAAATACTCCTTAAGGTATTTTGCCAAAGCCTTGTGCTCAGCTTTAGCAACATTGGAGAAAGAGGAAGTGGGTGCACAAGAATCAAAGGCATGCTGAAGCATTGCAGTTTGGTTCCTTTCACGTATCTTACGCCCTGCACAAGGTTGTAGAGGGCATACATACAACTTTTCTGGAGATGTCCAGTCAGTCTGAGGGATACGAAGATGACCAAAGTGGAGTTTCTTTGTCATTTCACGAAAGGCACTCCTAAACTCTTTCTCATCAGAGTCATACTCATCATTTGAGGACATATTAATTGAAATTATAAGAGAACTGATTTTAATGAATGAAGAGATGTAATTTTGAAATATCCATTTCATGTGTTGTATAGTGCTATTTATAGTGCATATACCTACACTGTTTTTTGTTTTGTTTGTAAATGCTTTAACATTAACTGGTTATGTAATTTCCAATGTTTGACTATTGTGTAACAGCTTTTTACATAGAATTGTTAACATTCACTGGTTATGTAATTTCCAATGTTTGACTGGAATAGGTAGATTATGTAATTTCCAATGTTTGACTGGAGTAGGTAAATTATATGATTTGTAACAGCTTTTTATATGTGCCAGTTCTTGGTTTAGTTAATGCCTGTTCTTGAATTAATAAGTGCCAGTTCCAGTGTTATGAATAACCAGTGTTAGATTTATAATTGCTAGTGTTATTATTTTATAGTGCTAGTGTATAGCTTTATTAATGACAGTGTTTGACTATATTATAAATTATTGACAGGTTTTTGAGGGAAGAACAAGACATAGGTTATGCTTGTGGCACATTCAACAAAATGCTATATCTCACTTTGGACAACTAAAGACAGATGAAGAATTTAAAAAGGAATTCAACAATTGCTTGAGAGGATGTAGTGATGAATCTGAGTTTGAAAATTGTTGGAATTCAATGCTAGAAAAATATAACCTTCTTGAGAACAGATGGTTCAATCGTTTATATAGCTTGAGAGAGAAATGGTGCAGACAAAGATTGAGTAAAGATTTCTTCTACTGGCATATTATCTTCACAGAGAAGTGAGAGCACAAATCATGCCATATGTTTCAAAGCAAATAGAAGCACGTCCCTAACACAATTCTTTGATATATTCAATGAGACGGTAAAACGTTGGAGAAGCTGTGGAGCAACGAAAGGAATTTGATTCAATAAACTCAAAGCCTCGCAGAAATACATGGAGCTTTAATAAGACATGCAAGGGAGGTTTACACGGAGGAAATATTCAGATTTTTTGAAAAAGAGGTCAAGGCGCCTTTGCCGCAAAGTTTAATATTGGCTTTTGCTTGGATGAAAACAATAAGTTGTTTGAAGTTGCTCATGAGAACCATCCAGACAAGTTTGAAAGGGTACTTTTCTCGCGAAATAATGAGAAGATAACTGTGAACTGTACATGCAATCATTTTAGTGAGGTCGGTTGGTTGTGCTTTCATTGCATTAAGGTTCTCAACTTGACAAATATCGATCGGATACCGGAAGAGTACATTCAAAAAAGATGGACAAAGACAGCCAAAACAAATGTATGGAATAAAACTTACCAAGGTAAATCTACTACTCCAACTGAGCAACACAATTCAATTCCTTGGAAACAACAGATGGCGAGAAAGTACTACGATTTAATGATGACATGCCATGAAAACAGTGATGCAAGAAGAATTCTAGAAGATGGGTTTAATAGAGATACATTGCTAGTACAAGAAATACTCTCCCGAAACGTACAAGGTGTTGAACCAACAACAAGTGAAAATAATAGTGCTTCAACAAGCACAACATTCAGTGCACCTGCAGTGACGGATCCTGTACGTGCAGATACAAAGGGTAGAAAAAGAAAACCTAAAACAAAGTTTGAACGGAGAAAACCAATTACTAATGAGTATGGTTCGAAGACCCCTAATGAACATTTGATTTGATATTTTTGTAACCAAACATTATTGTTTTCACACGCTTACAACCGATTGTATTTTTTATAATATTGTCCAAATGAGTGTTTAATAAAACTTTGTTAATTGAAGTGCCAGTTTGTAATATTAAGAATGCCCGTATTACTTATTTGGAATGCCAGATTATGTTATTTGGAGTTTCAGTTTGTCTTTATGGTAAATGCCAGTTTTATGGTTTCAAAGTGCCCGTCTTAAGGTTTAAAAGTGCCCGTGTTATGGTTTCAAATAGCAAGTTTTACCTATATTGCAAACATATCAAAAACATTACATCGCCGCTTTATGATTTCAAAGAGCCGCTTTATGAATTCAAAGTGCCAGAATTATGGTTTTTAATTGCCCCTTTTATGGTTTCAAAGTGCCATTCTTAAGGTTTGAAAGTGCCAGTTTTATGGTTTCAAAGTGCCATTCTTAAGGTTTGAAACTGATTGTATTTTTTATAATATTGTCCAGTGAGTGTTTAATAAAACTTTGTTAATTGAAGTGCCAGTTTGTAATATTAAGAATGCCCGTATTACTTATTTGGAATGCCAGATTATGTTATTTGGAGTTTCAGTTTGTCTTTATGGTAAATGCCAGTTTTATGGTTTCAAAGTGCCCGTCTTAAGGTTTGAAAGTGCCCGTGTTATGGTTTCAAATAGCAAGTTTTACCTATATTGCAAACATATCAAAAAACATTACATCAGTGCCAGTTTTATGATTTCAAAGAGCCAGTTTTATGGTTTCAAAGTGCCATTCTTAAAGTTTGAAAGTGCCAGTTTTAAGGTTTCAAAGTGCCATTCTTAAGGTTTGAAAGTGACAGTTTTATGGTTTCAAAGTGCCATTCTTAAGGTTTGAAAGTGCCCGTGTTATGGTTTCAAAGAGCAATAATTCAAATATAAACAATTCAGATACAAACAACACTAATTCACTCATAAAAAAACAATAATTCAAATATAAACAATTCAGATACAAAACACCAATTCATTGTTTTGTTGTTGCTTTCCTAGTCTGATACTTCTTTGCAACCCTCATTTCATCATCTAATTTTTTCTTCTTTTCTAAATCTTTCTTTTTTTTTTCTTCTTCTTTCCTTTTCTTTTCTTCTGCTTTCTTTTTTTTTTCTTCTTCTACCCTTTTATTTTCTTCTTCTTCATCAATCTTCTTCACGGCTTCTCTTTTCTCTCTTGTAAACAACCCTAAGTGCTTCACTAAATGATCACGTTCAGCATTAATATCACAGAGAAGTAGACTTGCTAGAATCTCAGCCCTCATACGCACCCTTGACGAGTTATCACACAACTCAGGGCATGAGTAAATTGCACCGTTAAATTGCCTCATTTCAGCCATTACATATACTCCACAGTCACTATTAGCATTATCATTTTCTTTCACAATCCATTCAACTTGCATATGCTCAAACTGAAACTTCAATATATCTGCAACACTTGGATGATTTATGTGATTTAAAAACTTTTTGAAGGGTGCTTGCTGCAACGAAAAAAAAAAAATCAGCAAAATTAATATGAAAGTTTTGGTAAAAAAAAAATAACAAAAACAAAAAAAAACAAAAAACAATTCAATAAATAAGATTACCATGCTATGAGCAAGTTTTGGCACATTCTGTCTCTTCCAATCATTCATTGGCAAGTTGTCAAGATACTGAAATGATTGACTCTCAGTATTGACAACAAAAAGTGTGTAATGGCCACTCTTGTTGTCACCTCTATGACATGGCAAAAAGAACTGCAAGAAAATAAGTGCGAATATCAGAGTTTGAAAGTACCAGTTCAAGTACATGTATGTATAAAATGACAATGCTTACCAATTTAACTTCACTCAAATCAGGTATCTCAGCATCATTAAAATTAACATCAATCCATTGTTCTAAACTATCAGTGATTTCTTGCCCAGCTGATGATACAACATCTTGAGATGTCTTCGTTGTACGTTGAATCCAAGCAAACTCGTATAACACATTAATAACATCAAATTTAAAAATGCACACAAATATAATTTAATTAACAAATAATCATATATAATATAATTATTGAATGTATTAGCATAATAGATAAAGAACTTACTGAATGACTAAGCCCAAACATAAAACTTCTTCATTCTACCAGACTTTTGCTCCATCTTATTAAGAAGAATAGCCCAACTCTCGATGGTATTTGAAGTTACTTCCTTGTCTTCATCCATGCTCAAAATATCTTCAATCGATAAGCTATGGAACACTGAGTAAATAGGATCACAAGTGCTGTAAAAGAAAAATAAATTAGTAAATGCTTTTACATACAAGTGTATACATTCATAAAAGGTGCCATTGTTTGGGTATTCATAAATTTATAGCTTACTCTTCGATTCTTTGAAAAGTGTGTAGACATGCACATGTCAACAGCCTCCTTTCTCGGCTTCAACATCGGCCGCAACAAATCGGCATTGTTGATCATAAACCGAGAACAAGATATACAAATTCCTCATTAGCTTCCCCACGGTCCCACTGTGCACCCTACATTCAACATCTCATAACAACTCATAAAGCCGCTCTCATTTATATTCGCAATAATGTTATCAAGAGCTCTATTTTGTTCATCATCATCATCATATGTCTCTGAAAAATCTCATTAACTTCCCGTTGTTTCGCTCCGAATGTTCTCTTCTCTCCTCACTAGATACCGAGATAAATCAAGGTCAAATGATGGAATCGGACCTTTCCTTTTTCTTACCCATGTCGCATCTTTGTTGTCTTCACAAACC
>JAFEMH010007483.1:0-87890 GCA_022495995.1 Adenophora triphylla var. japonica | reverse complement strand
CAAAGAACAAGGATGCTTAAGGAAGGTGAAGCTTGGACCTACGTGGTGGGGAAATTGGAGCAAGAGTTGGGCACATTAGTCAGTAGGAACTTATGAAGTTACTTTACCTAAAGGGACTAATACTTGTTTTTGGAACAATTGTTATTACGTTCCAGCCTTTAAGTAGGAATATTATTTCAATTTACATGTTTGGATAATGAAGCGTTTTAATTTTCTTATATGTGATGTAAAGAAATTTTCCATTTCACAAGAGTGATATGCATTATTTGTATCGTCGTTTCTATTCATTGGCCTTTATATTCTTGATGTTGAAAATCGTGATAATGACAAGTCTTCTAGTAAAACATTAACAAGAGATCATAAACCCAAATGATGTAAAAACCACACTTACTTACTGGCATTTTCTGCCTTGGCCATATAATGAGAAACGCATTTCTAAACTCCACTAAAGATGGATTTTTAGACTCACATGATTATGAATCTTATGAGACATGCTAATCTTGCTTTACTTGGCAAGAATGACCAAGGATCCATTTACCAAAACCGTGAAAGTGGCTAAGGCGACAATTTATTAGGCACTTTATACATACCCGATGTATGCTGGGCCTATGGCGAGTTAGCGATAAGCTAGTGTGGGAGGATTTTCAGGTACATTTCATATAAACATTCTACCGATTATTATAGTAGATTTGGATATGTTTATCTAATGAAACATAAAAGTGAATCGCTTAGTATATTTCAATATTTCAAAATGAGGTGCAAAATCAACTTGGGCAAAACTACTAAGGTACTTTTGATCCCGATCGAGGTGTTGAATATTTGAGCCAAGAATTTGACAATATCTTAAGTAGTTTGGTGGAATCGCTTTCGTAACTCACTCCACCCTAAACAATTCACAATGGAATGGTGTGTCTCGAAAGGAGGAATAGAACCTTTGTTGGACATGGTTCATTCTATGGATGAGTCAAGCTTGAGCCTTTATCCTTTGGGGGACATGCACTAGGAAACCGCTCGAGCTTTCACTATAAATAGAGTTCCTACCAAATTCGGTTCAAAAGACCCCATATGAGATGTGGCATGGAAGATGAAAAACCTAGTTTTGTCTTTCATGTAAGATTTGGGGTTGCGCATACGCATATGTCCAAGAAGTTAACTTTCCTCGACAAGCTAGCACCTAAGTCTCGATAAATATGTTTTCGTGGGATATCCTAAGGAAACACCAAAGGATACTATTTTCTACAACCGAAATGAGAACAAAGTGTTTGTTGCTCGAAATGGTACTTTTCTTAGAAAAGAAGTTTCTTCGCAAAGGAACCAAAGGGGGAGTAAAATAGATCTCGCCAAGCAAATTCGAGAACCCGAAAATAACATTGAACCAATGGTAGAGACTCGAACCAAGTTCACAAAGAGCTGTGGGAACCGGTTCAAGATGCACAAGTCCTTCGGGCCGAAGTGGTAGGTCACGCATCCAAACCCGAGAGATAATGGATTTCTCATTACGGAAAGTGACAAAGTAGAGTTAATCGAAAACGATGAACCTACTTCGCAAGTATCAAGAGGGCGATTGCCGCTCCGATTCGGAAAATGGCAAGAGGCCATGAAGTCCTGACTACAATCCATGGCCTGATAATCAAGTTTGGGAACTTGATTGGATCCTCCCGAAGGTGTAAAAACCATAGGGTGGTCAAAATGGGTCTTCCAAGAAAGAAGACCGACATGGATGGGAAGGTGTACACCTATAAGGCTAGGGCTTCGTAGCTAAGGAGATATAGGAAAATTCATGGCATAGATCTATGATAGAAAACCTTTTCGCTCGTAGCTATGCTTTAAGTCTATTAGAATTTTAATTGCCATAGCCCTTACATATTAAGACTGTTATGCAGATATGCATGGCAAATGGATGTCAAAACAGCCTTTTTCCTTAATGGGAAGTTACTGAGGATGTATACATAAGATACAACCCGAAGGTTTTCGTTAGTCCGTAAAATTCTAACAAGGTGTGTAAGCTGCGTAAACCATTTATGGATTGGAAGCAAGCTTAGGAGTTTGAATCTACGTTTTGATGTGAAGCAATCAAAGGAGTTTGGCTTTATCAAAAACGAAGATGAACCTTGGTGTATACAAGAAATGATTAGTGGGAGCGTAGCATTATTTTTTGTGTTTGTATGTCGACGATATCTTACTCATTGGGAAATGACATTCCCTGTATTAGACGTACTCGTCAAGTCTTCGTTAGGAAAGTGCTTTTCAATGAAAGATATCGGGCGAAGCCGCATATATCCTTGGTATCAAGATCTATAGAGATAGATCCAAGAGGATGATTGGGTTAAGTCAAAGCACTTACATTGACAAGGTTCGTAGAAGATTCCAAATGGAAAATTCTAAAAGGGGAAACTTGCCAATGTTACATGGTATATCTCTTAGAAAGAATCAAAGTCCTAAGACTAATGATGAGCGAAAGAGAATGAATGGTATTCCATATGCTTCGGCAATTGGGTCTATCATGTATGCTATGTTATGTACTAGACCCAATGTCTCGTGTGCTCTAAGCATGACGAGTAGGTACCAATCGGATCCCGGCGAACCACATTGGATAGCAATCAAGAATATCCTTAAGTACTTATGAAGAACTAAGGATGTATTCTTGGTCTTTGGAGGAATGGAAGAAGATCTTGTAGTAAAAGGCTACACAGATGCTAGATTCCAAACCGACAAAGATGATTTCAGATCGCAGTCTGGATTTTTGTTTACGCTTAATGGAGGCACTGTGAGTTGGAAAAGTTCCAAGCAAAGTATCGTCGCTGATTCTACAACCGAAGCTGAGTACATAGCTGTAAGTACCCAAATCCGGATCGTCCAAATCCGTCAGAAAGTTAACCGAAATCCGTTAACTGGCCCACTCCAGGTTAACCGCAACTCGTTAAACTCCCCGTTGCTGTGCCAACGAGACGCCCCGGATCGCCCTGCGCATCCCGACGCTCAAACCGTACTTAACACGTGTCATCTCACGTAAAAGTATGGCTTTCCCCGAAAACGCATTTTCCGGCACTTTCCGGGGGCGTTCTGACATTTCCTGATCGTTATTTTTAAAAACGGACAAAACCTGGACCGGGGAACGAACTCCCACACTTCGGTGAGTCACAGGACACGTGGTCCCGCATGCCACCTCCCCTCTAGTCACTCGTCAATCACAAATCAAGGCCAAAAGACCAAAATACCCCCGGTTTGCAAGCCAAGTCCGGCCGGACTCCACTGTGCAATTTTCCTGAAATTGCCAACAAGTCCTCCAAATTTCCAAAATTCCCAAAACCCCTGAAATTCAGTCCAAGTCCGGCCGGACTCCTACTGCAATTTTCACCCTATAAATAGAAGTTGCTGTCAAAGGCAAAAAGGAGGAAAAAACACAAAAAATTCTCATACCCCACGGTCCAAACTTGTTTCCACCCCTCCCGAGCTCCCGTTTTGTCTCGATTCGCGTGAAACCTTCGTATTTTGATCAAATACGCACCCTACAACTTCGAAACAACCTTTCGAATAACTTTTCGTGTCCCGTGCACACCTCCCGAGCCAAAGGAGTCGACCCTAGCCATAGGTATAACTCCCTCTCGAATCTTCCGTCTGCCTCTGCTTACGCGCTGGCCGCTATAATCAAGTTTCGAACGTCATTGTCAAAATGTAGACGCTCCGCCTAACGGGTCCGATACGTTTTAGCCCTCGATCCTCTTCTCTTTCCGTAAGAGAAGTAATCACGGTTAAAACGGCGTTCCGACCCTGTTCCGTTTACTTTCACGTCATTTACAATTCCGAGCCGTTGCCTCGCTGACTCATCGCCATTTACAATTCCGAGCCGTTTGGCCTCGCTGATCGTCATTTACAATTCCGAGCCGCTTGGCCTCGTTGATCGTCATTTACAATGCCGAGCCGTTTGGCCTCGTTGATCGTCATTTACATTCCGAGCCGTTTGGCCCCGTTGATCGTCATTTACGATTCCGGATCGTTTGATTCCGTTGACACCGCTTTAAATACTCGTCATTTACCAAGTCCGATCCGTTTGGATTGTGATAGTATTTACTTTTCAAAAGTCCGAGTCGTAACCCGATTCGTTGATTGCATATCATTTAATACGTTTTTCCCGTAAAATCGTTAACAATGTAATGCCCGGTTCAAAACCGGAGTTCGTCCGTCGAACTCTCTTTCAAAACGCGCGAAATGACGTTCGGCCTCCGAACGCTCATCTTCAAACTCAAAGCCGCCATTTGACACTTAAAATCATTTAATACGCATTTTTCTCGTAAAAATCGTTAACAATGACTCATCTTCAAACTCAAAATCGACGTTTGCCACGCAAACGCTCATTTCAAACTCAAAACCGACGTTTGCCACGCAAATGCTCATTTCAACTCAAAATCGACGTTTGCCACGCAAACGCTCATTTCAAACTCAAAACCGACGTTTGTCATTCAAACGCTCGTCTTTTCAAAAGTCACCTAATCAACGTTTGTCACTCAAACCAAGATTAAAGCTTGTCATTCAAGCCCCCATTTCAAAAGACACACACACACACCCACACGATTTCGAGAAAGGTAGAAAGACTCGCCATGCGAGGCGTTTCGGGCGATCTCGTAATACTCTACCCGAAACGTAACTCCGACCTCCGAACCTAACAATCTCTGGTACAAAAAGCTTTTTACTCGTTTTTGCTGCCAATAAAAATGATCCCTGTTTTCAAAGCCTTTTCCTAAGTTTTTGCTACCAATAAAAACGACACCATTTTTGCAATAGCCGTTTCTCAACGTTTGGGCTCAAAATACAAACCGCGTGGCGACTCCTCATTCTCGCTTCCTTCCCGTGAAGCGAGGTCTCGTACACCAACCCCGCGAAAGACAACCGCCTTTCCGCGCGCCGCGCGCGAAAAGATCGGGTAATTTCGCTGGCGACTACTGGGGAAAAAGATACTTTTTCAAAACTACCGTTGTTTTCTAAAAAGCCTTCCGTGGGTCAAACTTTCGTTTACCCTTCCTCGCTGTGTGTGTGTTACTTTAAACCTCGAACGGTTTTTTTCAAAAGGCATTACATTGTCAACTTTTCAAAATCTTACCATGTTTGTGCATCCCCATTCATGTTTGATTTTCATGTCAGTCTTTGAACTGTGCATCATAAATTCTTTAAGACACATTCCGAAAAATCTCTCGTTTTACTCGTAAAAGAATTTTAGTGACCGCACACTACGCGCACTTGCCGCGGAACACCGCACTTCACGTGCACTTGCCGCCTGACACCGCACACTACGTCCCTAACCCGGGATGGCCTTATCGCTGCACTCCGATTGGCTCGCGTATGCCTTTCGGGGCGCACGGGGTCGTCCCAAACATCCCATCCTAGCCCGTGTAAGCTACGCACTCCTTTGTGTCACACTTTGTCCAAGACCCCGGTTGGTTTTTGGCTTAGCTCGTGTCATAAAGCCTAAGTGTATGTTTTTCACGCGGGGCCCCGCTCCGAGTCAAGCTCGAGAGTTTTAGACCAAAGGTCGTTCCCGACCCGAAGTCTTGAGCTTTTCAGCCTTGACTTTGACGCGAGCTCGCCGAAAAATATACCCGAAGGTTCAATGTGACGCCGTGTCACCAAACCTCGCCGTATGTACCGTGCCGCCCACAACTTGGCCAACGCTAAAAGCTAAAGGTCTTCGCACAAGCGAGTCGAGAGGTCATGCCCAAATTTTGGCACGACTCCCGCCTTAACTTAAGGACGTTGACCTCGACCGTGGCCCGTACGCCGCACACGTCGAAAGTTTGCGTGATCGCCTAGCCTTAAGTTCACTTTTTCCTTTGTCGGTGGAACTCGCTTGCCTTATCGACCTCGCCGGGATAGTCCGTCCCGAGAAAGATGATCTACAATGGAAACGAGGGGCTTATAAGCGTAGTGACGAGATCCACCGATTAGAGCTCTAGGATTAGTTGCGAAAAAGAAGACACGCTCTTTTCCAACCAATTAGGACTCGAGAAAACGCGCTTTAAGTAAACTTTAATCGGTAATCGCACATTGCACAAGCCCGAAAACCTTGAGCCAAATACCCTTTTCCGAAGCCTAAACCCTTCCTTTCGTTCCTCGCAAATGAGCGTAGTGGTTCAGATTTCCGGCCGCCGCCTTGCCAGATCACAAGAACGGCAACAGACAGCTTCTTCGGTTCCCTCGCCTCTCACCAAAGATTTCCGACATGTCTAGCTCACCGAGAAATCGTGATCGGGAAGGACCCCCGCCACCGGTAATGTATATGACATTGGAAGAAGCCATCCGGGCTTGTGAGGTCCACAAGAGGCGTAAAGAAGATCGCCAGTAATTTCGTGGTACAGCCTTTTCCGAATGAGCGTGGTATAGCAGCCTATCCCCTGGGCCGACGGCACTTTTGTCCCGGTAGAGGATGACGATTCCCCAAAGCCGCTTCACCAAACCTTCAATCAGTTCCTCCCCGCCAACTTACTGGATGCCTTCCAACCAAGGAAACAAATGACCTAGGCTCCATGTTGCCACCTCTCGTAGCAACCCCGTCAATTTTGGTCACCCTGCTACACCCATCACTAATATCACCAGCCGCACCACTGACCATCTCAGATGCCAATATCCTCAAGCACTCTCCCGTGTTCGTCCCGCTGCCTATACACGAATCTCTAAACACCGGGACAAACCCCGATACAGCTTCGTAAAAGGCTCCCGTATATTCTCATATACCAAGCCTTCCACCTCCAATCACTACCACTCACGTGGTAGCACCCGGCGCCGAGCCTCACAGCCCACCACCGGACCCAACCTTAGCCTCGGATGGTCGAGCAGATGAAAGACCCGAAAGCCACCATGAGCAGCTCAAAGCAGAAACGTTCAAATCCACGTATCCGGAATGGTCACGCCTCTCCCCGCCAAGTTCGTAATGCCGAGATGGACCGATTCGATGGAACCGAATGTCCTCAAACGCACGTCGACACTTACGTTCTCGCATGAGAGCAAAAGGAGCAACCCTCCAAAGAAATGGCCGACCACTTCCAAAGATACGCTCAAAAGCTCGGGCCAAGTTACGATGGTTTCGAGGGTCAAGCTCGCGGATCGCCACACTGGGAACAGATCGCAACATCTTCCCCGGAACGGCATGCATCCAACTTAGAGTGGGAAACAAGTCGCGAGGACTTAATCACCACCGAGCGTAAAGCGGATGAAAGTGTTGGGGAATTCTACAAGAGATGGAGCCGGAAACTCTCCGAAATCATGGAGCCACTCTCCAAAGACGAACAGATGCGGATCTTCAAGTCTTGCTTGAGACCGTCCATCGAACTCTCATCGCCACAATTTCTTCCTGCATCTCCGGCCATGGTCAATGCCGGCCACGCTTGAGAAGGATCTCAAGGAAAAGTTGGCTACCGACAAACTCGCATGTATACCGCTCAACACCGCATTCAATCCCGCACCGGCCCCCAGCAAAGGGAAAGATACGTCTCAACTACGTCCATCGTGGACAACAATGGGGTAACAAACCTGGCCCCGCAGCAACAGCTTCTACTGTAAGCGCCCCGCCGTACACTTCGACAAGTTGGACATGCCATCGAGCAAGATGCCGGAAGCGGCTAATCAAGGAAGGTCTCCTTAAGCCCGTGGCCAATTACAAACCCAAAGTTCCCGTAGCCAATGCGACAAGAGCAAATATCGCGCCTTCCATCGCATCACGGCCATACCACCGACAACCGTTTGGGGTTACGATACGAAATCCGTAACTTGATAGAAGAAGGCAAGTTAGAGCGCCCTGGCCCAATACAGCCGGGAATCCTTTCCGAATAATAACCGTGAACTCCATTGAGCGGGTGCCCAAGAAGTGTGCTACGTAACCGGCCCGCCTCTTTCACTGATCCTCCTCTAATGTTCACATCGCCTACGATGTTTGTGGATCGCTCCGCCTCGCTCGGGAGTACGAGTCTCGAGAAACCGTCCTGAGCAATCCTCCGAGGAAACAAGAAGAAATCCTCTCAACAAAGAATCGAGAGAAAGATACGAAGCCGAGATACCAAGTAGGTACACTTGGAGAAACCCTCCGGGAGGTTCGACTACTACGCATCGTACTCCACCCCCTTCTTGCCTCCAGCTACGCATGCCTCAGAGCATAAAGGGAAAGCCGAAAAGTCCAAATTAAAACCGTAACTGCACTCGAACACCTAATACCTCGCATCTTGATAGTCTTACCGCGCCAAGCCTAACTCCTCCGCGGATCGCCCAAGATTCAACTTGTCCAGCCTTTCCGAGCCCGGACCGGTAAAGGAAGATCAAGGTCGCCTTGGCAATCGCACTCGATCAATGTGCTAACTAAGGGCGGCAACCGCCACAGTGCACCTCAACATACTCCCCGAGGTTCCAAAGAAAGGCTTTACCTCGCAAGAGGAAGACAGAAACGGATGGCCGGATGACTCTCCTTCTACGGATAGAGACGAGATCTACGACTCCCGCCTCGTATGGCAAAGCATGATCACATTCTCGTGATGAAGACTTACCGAGAGACGCCTGGGCACAATGAAGCTCGTACATCACTCTCAAACTCAACACCATATCACTCCCGAGTATTGGTAGATAACGGGTCAGCCGTTAATGTCCTCCCTCTCAAAGATGATGCGAGCTCTCCGCATCCACGAAAGCCATTTGATACCGTCTACTCTGACTATCAAGGCCTACGACAACTCGTCTCGCCCCATCCTGGGGACAAGCGACTGAACTTTGGTTCGAAACCCAAATGGTGCCAAAGAAAATTCCACGTGATGGACATTCCATCCGAGTTCACAGCTCTTTGGGACGCCCTGCTACACCACATGAAGGCCATAGCTTCCACTCTCCATCAATGTGTCAAGTTCATCAACCGACAGGAGATCTCAAGTCATCCGAGGGGACAGCTTCCTCATAGGAAACGGCCGAGACAAGAGCCAAACGTGTCCGCACTCGTGCACCGGGTTACCTCCTTCGAATCAACCAAGGGACTATCTGGGCAAATCTCATCGAATCCTCGTAGTCCGGAGATGCTAACTATGTAAACGTACTCGAGCAAAGTGCACTCGGCGCCCGATACATCAAGTTCAACCGTCGTTTCCAACACTTGGAGGCAGATTGGAAGGAAACGCCGAATATCGCCATGATACGGGCACATAAACCCCTGGGCTTCCAATCCGAGATTCGTCAAGCATTCTCCAAACAAACTCTCGCCCCGCCAGTGAAGAGGTTTTTGTGATCAAGGTCAACAAACACCGTCATTCTCGTGATGAATGCATGGAAGTTGTATGGGACGTCCTCCACGAGGAACTACCCGTCGCACCCCTCTTTCTCCAACGAAGAGCATGATGTTTTCCTAGCCGCCCAGCCCACGCAACCCGACGCAATACGTCCCTACACCCGGATCGAGCGATCGATGACGATGAATCTGGACTCTCCTGAGTCGAGGACGCGGCGCACTCCGCAGCGCACCTCCGCATTCACATGCTCTCGCTTTGAGGACGGAACTCCTTCCGATCGTGTCACCTACGACCAAGGTTCCAATACCATGGAAATTGTCAAGCTCAACGTCCAAGCATGCATGCCTATCCGACAATTGGAAGCACGTGATTCACGCAACGAGGAATCCTCTCGATCAAGCGAAGGACGACGACTTCCAATATCATCTATTCCAGTATCCCGATGAAGCCAAGGATCCCGCCCTTGTTATCGCATTCTCGCCACACCAAGGTCACCTCGATGATCGCTCGTCATGGTAAACGAGGCGCCGGCCAAGCGAGCTCGTGAGCTCATCCCTACTTCCAAGTACCAGCCTCAGCTGCAACCGGCCCGTGCCGTCGCCAAGCTTATACCCTCAAGCGCCGCCAAGGCCAAGTGGCAACAAAGAAAGGAGACCAAGCTCCTCACCCCGCTACAAGTCGATCAACCTCGGGAACGCCCCACCCACCCCGAAAACATCCGTGGAAAGTCTTCCCCGCAAGGCGTAGCCGCCTTCCGACACAGAAATGACCACCTCAAAGATCAACATGCTTCGCTCGATTCTCGCTCCCACCACGGCCCCGGGATTCGTATATCCCGCCAATCGATCGCTAGCTTGATAGACTTGGCGATCGAGCGAGATCACGAGACCGTCAACATTGCAATTCAATACCCCCTGGGGTCAATCAAGCGTATATGGGCAAACTTCTTGGTGATCGAGATCAAGGAAGGACGCATGGAATGTCCCAAACCCGACTTCCTTCGTCAATGTAATCCAAGTGTTCCCGCCATTCGGCGATTTGAATGTAATCACGGTTCGGGACACTAGCGACGATGCGCACCTACGGAGATCGCCAGGTCTCGCAAGGAAAGCTCTCATGGAGCTAGCCGCTCAAGAAAGTCGTCTTTGGGACGAAGACCAAGCTCGAAAGACCTACAGTGGACCAAGCCCTTAAAGTGTCACAGCAAATTCTGCACGTAAAGCTAGAGGCCACTCTAGACCGCCGACTCAGAGTTTTGCCCATGGCAACTTCCTGACTACCGTCGTTCTCATCCAACCCCTTTGCCAACCAAGGGTGGTCAACGGTCCCGATGACCTAGGAGATGGAACGACACAACGAATCCCGCCGCTTACCTTCCCGAGGAAAGCAAGTTCTCTCGTGAAAGCGACGACGAAGACGATGAAACCATTCTCTTCCAAGCCGGCATGAAGTCAACAAAACCGGACTCCCAAGGGTCCCGGGAGGATGGGAACGGATCATCTCCGCACTCAAATTGAAAGGCCAACTCAGTGGAGGAAGGTCTATTTAAAAACAGAGGAGGATGGAAATTCGCCTCGAGCAACTACTCAGTGGAAATTCCACACTACATGCCTTCGTTTACGTAAACGATCAACCGGGACAAAGAACCACCACATGGGCAGATGTTCGGGAAGCCGTGTACTCACCTTCCGACATACCCGCCACTCGCATAAAGCGTAGAAGAAAACTCTCCCCGACGGAAGTTTACCTAGACCGCCGCACGCAGCTCAAGGAAGCACCGGCTATTCTCACATGGGAAGAAACGCAGCATTAACTCTCGACGCAGCTCCGCCGCAAGAAGATTGATCTCGGGGCCCGCAGTGGAGGAAAACTAGCCAACCACGAGTATCGCTGCACCCAACTCTGCATCGCCCGAGTATGCTCAAGAAGAAGGAAAGGAACGCGATATACCGCAAGAGATCAAGGAGACCGCTCGCTTGAGCCGAGAACTCTCCAACTCCTCCCCTGGGAGGGTCAGCAACGCACGCCTGGGCCAGCAATCATCAAGCTGTGCACCGACATTCGAACAATCAAGGCCAAACCGTAGGCTACTCTCCCCGCAGAGGCACTCCAAGCCGCATCCCGGGACGTAATCCGTCAAGCCGCCGAAGCTCCCGTGAATTCATCCACAATCAATGAGTTGAGGGAAGACGCATGGCCCTATGCTACGAGGAATCCTCCTCTAACTATGGCTCAACTCGTGAGCACTGCTCGTAAGGGACCAAACCCGATGTCGCCGTTCTAACCCGATCGGGTCAAATCCATGCATTACCACCTAAGGCCACCAAAAAGCCGACGGGAGCGACTGCAAACCCGGCCCCCCGCAGACGCAAGTTCCTTGAAAGAGGACCCGATCCTCACTACCAGTGCACTCGTGCGAACATTTCCCTTCGTCTCTCGCTCACCTCCTCTTATCCTCACAAGCTCAAGCTAGAGGAAAGTCTCGGCCCGTACCATGGTCCCCGTGGACGCAACCCTGCATGAAGTCATTCGATGATTGGTAACATCCACTATGGCAACATTATCACCTTCACGCATTTGGACCTTCCAAAATTTGGGGCCGATCACAATGAGCCGCTTACATCACACCACTGACGAGCCGTCTTCCTCGCGTGTCGGGTAGACGGAGGTTCCGGAATGAATGTCTTGCCCGCCAAGATGATGGACTCCGCTTGACATCAAGCCCACGTATCTTAAGCCTTCGGCCCACACCGCCAAGGCCTATGACTCTACTTCCCGTACAGCTTCTGGGGTTGCTACTCTTAACATCTCGGTTCGGCAAGCGGGTGATCCCCACCGAATTCCAAGTGTTGGACATTCCAATCACTTTCACAGCCATCCCGGGCGTCCCCGGCTGCATCAAATCAATGGCGTGGCATCCACCCTTCACCGCCTCAAGTTCATGCAAGGCAACGAGCTAACCACGCTTCTACGGCTGGCGTTGTCACCACCGAGGGGACCAAAGACCAACGACATTCCGCCTTGGAAATCAAGCATAATGATGACATGCCATTAACTCGGATTCACTCGAGACCTCCAAGATCCAAATATGCAACGTGGACCTCCCCACTGCTTCACGATCGATTCCTCCCGCCTACGAGGATGATGAAACTCATGAACTTCATCCCAGATCGGGCTCGGCAAAAGGCCGCAAGGCCGCACCAAGTTATTGAAGTCAAGGACCACACCACGGTCCAGGGGCTTCGGCTACGTGCCAACACCGCCGACATCAAGGAAGACAAAAGGCTCGCCCGCACCAAGGCAAGAACCCCACAAAAGGGGAACCTCCGACGGCACACCCACCTCCGACCTTACATTTTCGACCTCGCTCATTACTTCACCAAGGGAACCGACAGCAGAACCGAGGGAACCAACAAGGGAACCGACAAATAGAATCCGAGGGGACCGACACTGAACCGACAAAGCAGAACCGAGGGGACCGACAATGAACCGACAAACAGAACCGAGGGGACCGACAGCTGAACCGATGAAGATGAGAAAGAAGCAGGATAGTCAACACCAAGACTACGTACGTAATGGAACAAACTAGCACGGGACCTCAAGCGTTTCTGCAGGACTCAAAGCTAATCCAATAAGGGGAGCGTTCTCGACATCACGCCTCTACCTGACCAACCGCCACCACACCAAAGATGAGTACACATTCAAGTGGAATCCTGCACTTGGAGGAGCGACTCAAGGTACTTCCACGGGAAACAAGTTGTTCGGATCACCGCCGAGGCCACATTCGAGACAAGAAATCCAAAGCGTAAGGAACCGTAATTCATAGAAGACGCCTCTGGGACCAAATTTCTACGCAGTCTCTGCTTTGAAGAAGTCATGGAGTTGCCCAACTTGATCGACCGGGCTTCGACAACAAAGATGATCGCCATGATAGTGGACAAAGCAGGAGCCAAGCCTTCTCGATCCCCGCACCCTCCTCAAGCATCCAAAGAATGCCACCGAAGAATTGGGTAACTTTCACCGACCAAGGGCAAGCCAGTGAATTGGAAGACAAGCCGGGCCCGCACCCACATCTCCCTAAACCCGGTCTCAAACCCTTGAGCCGCCTCCTTGTCGAATCCAGCCTTCTCGAGTCATCCAACGGCCTTACGGAGGACTATAATGTTGTAGCCAATCATGTATTCCCGTTCTTGTGTAATGAAAAGTCTCGACCTTTCTGAGTATCCTCTCATTGCCACTTTAACAACCGATAAGTTAACAAACAACTTAAAAGACGTTAATAACTCAATTGATAAAGAAGCGTACACATTAAACGAACAATACATTAAAGAAGTTCTCGAGCGTGTAGTTGACCAAGAGGACAACCGGGCCCAAGCCGCCGAAGAGGTTATGACCAAAGTGAACCTCGGGGTCGCAAGAGCCTAAAGAGACACAAGGGCGCTTTTCGCCGATGCGTAAAAGGAAGCCCCGATAAGCCTCCTCCGGGAGTATGTTGACGTGTTCGCCCGGTCATATCAGACATGCCAGACTCGATCCTCAATCGTGGAGCACGTAATTCCCCGGATCCCGAATCCAAGCTCGTCAAAATGTAAGCCGCGCAAGATCAAGCCAGAGTGGTCCCCGCAAGTTAAAGAAGAAATTGAGAAAATGCTCCGAGTTGGTTTCATCAGAGTGATTGAGTACCCGACTGGGCTCTCCAACATCGTGACGGTCACCAAGGCCAACGGAAAGGTCGATGCCGCGTGGATTTTCGGGATCTCAACAAGGCCAGCCCTAAGGATGATTTCCATTGCCTAACATCGACATGCCGGTCGACACCACGGCAAATTTCGAAGTAAAGTCCTTCGTGGACGGTTTGCCGGATACAACCGTATCAAGATGTCCGAGGAGGATCGTGCCAAGATCGCTTCACCACTCCATGGGGACATACTGTTACACGGTCATGCCGTTCGGCCTAAAGAACGCTGGGCTACTTACCTGGGCCGCAATGCACTCTCTTCCATGACATGATTCACAAAGAAATCAAGTATATGTCGACGACACGATCATCCACTCCAAGGGATCGACATGCAAAGACATGACAGATCTCGAGGAAGTTCTTCAACAGACTCTAAAACACTCCATGAGGTTGAACTCGCAAAGTGCACCTTCGGCGTCAAGCGCGGCAAGGTACCGGGGTACATGGTTACGTAAAGAGGTATCAAGCCGATCCCAGAAAATCAAGGCCATCATCGACATGAAGCCGCCTCAAACCCCGACGTAAGTGAAAGAGCTTCATGGGAAGACTTCGCACATCAAGCCGCTTCATCAACCGCTGACATCTTCTCGCGAGCCCATGTTCAAACCGATGAAAAAGAATGCCGACATCAAATGGGACTCCGAGTGCCAAACAAATTTTCGAGAAAATCAAGACCTACTGTTAATCCCCCAATTCTGTGCCCGCCACACGAAGACAAGCCACTACTCCCGTATTCGACAAGAATGTACACGTCTATCGAGCAATGCCGGCACAAGAACAAAAGATTCCAAGGTTGAGCATGCAATCTACTTCGTAAGCCGAAAGCTTCAAGGAAGTGAACTCACTACTCAAAGATCGTGAGAAAACCCCGTACGCCTGGGTGATGGGTAGTCGGGAAACCGAAACACTACATGCAAGCCGCATTCTGCTCCCGGGTCTCCAAAGTGGACCCCGTCCGATATCTCTTTGACAAGCCATCCCCGTCAATGCGGCTAGCCAAGTGGTCATTCTTCCCGGCCGAGTTCGACATCAAGTACATGGTAAGAAAATCAACAAAGGGCGTAGTAATGGCAGCATCGCCTTGCCGACTTCCCGAGCAAAGGGAACTTAAGGGTCCCGATCCGCACTTCTGCACGACTAATCTTTTCACTTGACAAATGCCGCAAACCGTCGTATGCAACTCTTCTTCGATGGGGCAGCCAACAAGAAGGGGAATGGCATTGGAATGCTCCTTGTCGATCCTAAGGACGAGCATACTCCCATAGCCATCAAGTCAATTTTGAAGCAACCAACAATGCAGCAGAATACGAAGCCTGTGCAAAGAGGTTTGGAAGCCGCCTCGAGCGCAACATCTCGTAGCCGGGATGTATATGGAGACTCAGCATTGATCATCAATCAAGTATCCAACAAATGGAAGACGGTAGATTCTCGGCCTTCGAAGTACCACGCGTACATGGAGGAGCTCATTGCTCGCTCAAGGACATCTCTTTTCACTATTTGCCAAGAGACAGAACCGCTTCGCAGACGCCCGGCAACCTCGCCTCTTGTCGAAATTCCCGAGGGAAAAGCAAGAAACCCTCGGAATAGGCAGACGGGAAACACCCGCCTATTGCTGTGAGATCGAAAAAGAAACAGAAACGATCGACGAACCCTGGTACAATCAAATTTACCAAGTACCTCCAAAGCGGAGAAGCTTCCTTCACAAATGAAGATGGAAAATACAAAGAAGGGATCAAAGCCAAAAACATGATGGCATTAAACGCCCGGCATCCCATTTCGTCATTCGGGGGTATGTTGTACAAGAAGCGCCACCAAGGGCCACTCCTTCGGTGTGTAAACAAAGAAAAAGCCGACGAGCTAATGAACGAAGTTCACAACGGAACTGCGGTCCGCGCATGAACGCCGAGCATTGACCACGAGATCATTCTCCGTATGGGATACTATTGGATATCAATGGAAACGAGGCGCATCCGGTTCGTCAGAAAGGCTGCGACAAATGTCAACGGTTTTCCAACCTCAATCACATCCCTCCTCACGAACTCTCTTGCATGACTACGCCATGGCCTTTCGCCACATGGGGAATCGACGTCATCGGCAAGATCACTCCTCCGGGGAGCAATGGTCACGAGTTCATTTTAGTCGCGATCGACTACTTCACCAAATGGGTAGAAGCCGAGATCATACGAGTGCTTGAATTCTAGGAAGGTGGCCGAGTTCATCAGAGAGAACATCATGTGCCGATACGGAGTGCCCAATGAGATCATCTCAAAATGATGGGACTCGCCGAAGGAAATTGTGACCAGCTGCGGCCGAATTCGAGTCACACGTCGCGGGTCTTCTCCTACGGACCACGAAACCAATGGTGCGGTAGAGGCGGCCAACAAGACTCTCGCCATGATAATCGGAAAGATGACCACCGGAGGTCGGGAGCGCGAAAAGCTACATCTAGCCCTGCAGGGATACCGAACATCGGTCGAGAACCGCCGCGGGGAGACTCAGTTCGCACTTACCTACGGAATGGAAGCAATGTTACAGTGGAATTGGAAATTCCATCCCTCAGGAGTCCTCTTGGAAAACGGGGTCAATGAAGTCGAATGGCTACGAGCCGTCACGACGAACTTGCTCTACTCGACGAGCGCGGATTGAAAGCCATGGAACACGCTCGAGCCTACCGGAGCGGAATGGCACGAGCATTCGACAAGAAAGTCAAGATCGAGACATCGAGAGAAGGCGACTTGGTGCTAAAGGAAAAACCTCCTACGCGGACCAATCCCCTCGGAAAGTGGGAGCCTACTGGGATAGGACCGTTCGTGGTACAAAGAATCTTCTCAGGAGGAGCCATGAAGCTAGCGAGATTTGGACGGAAACCCTTTCGTTAACCCAGTGAACGGAAGCAAGCTCATGAGATACTTCGTTTGAGGAAGAGCACGAGTCAACTCACCTTCCCCATACACCGTCCCCCTCGGTAAATTAAAGTGCTAAAAGAGTAATACCCATTTGGATACATTCCGCTAATGATCCGGGTAAAAAGCAGTCGCACTTCTTTTGTCTTGGTTTTTCTCAAATTCACCTAAAGTGTCGAACTACGGTGACCTGAGCCCCTTAGTCCGGTTGTAAAAGGGAACGTGGCGGCCATCTTTGGTTCGGTCTAAAAAACAAAAAAAAAAATACAATAAGCATCAATTGCTTGTGTTTCGAAAACTCTTTTCATTTAACCTACAAATTCATAACTTGGTTAAAACATTCTTTGATGAGTTCAAGCACGGTCGACTCTTGACTCGCTACACGCTAGCAAAACTACAATAAAACATTAATCAATTAATGTGTACGCAATGACAGTGGGTGGATACTCACGGACGGTAAGGTCAACCTAGTTTCCCGTACTAGGTCCTTCATCCTTCTTCCCTTTCCCTTTTCCCAGTGAGTGTTCTTCACCTTCGCGGGAAATATTCGGTAGGCCTTCTACTGGCTCGGGGACTCTTCCGACGCCTCAGTCAATCTGTGGTACATCAATACGAGTCCTTTCTCTAGCTCTGTCTCGAGCCGCCTCGCTTCGAGCCATCATCGCGGTGCTTTGATTGGCCTCCGTCGGCACTTGCCACATGTCCCGGCCATGGCGTCGCCGATACGATTCCCGGGGTTAGCCCTCGCCTCTGTCCTCCTCAATGTCGAGCTGTCCGGGTGATCGGCACCCGACGGCTCACTCGCGTCTCCACAAGATAGCCATCTGTGTCTCCCCATACACTCTTCGTACCGGTCCGGATCTTGCGTCGACGAACAGTGCCCTCTCTCGGTGAAAGAGAACCACTGGCGGGAAAGGACGTGTATTGCCACGCGGGTGACCGGCAACGGCGTCGAAGGATCCTCCATCCGCGAGAGATCCCACCTCAGGTAGCGGCATAACTCGGATCGGTCGGTGGCATCTGCTCCGGCCGTCTTGCCCTTGAGAACCAATGATGGAATATAGAAAGACGTGCGAGACGGCCCGGCGCTACGACGATCAACAGACCCTCTGAGCGGTCCTACAAGTCTGTAACTTCCAATGGGGAACCCACCATCGCAAGTGATGCGTGCCAAGTACGGCCATCCGAGCTCCGGCTCGGCTGATTACCCCACATCACCGGAAGGACGTCGCGAGAAAGACCCAGCGTCGCGGGACATTGGCACCTCGGGCATCATCTGCGGCCTCTCCCTCAACCACATGGTCGGCATAGCGGGACTCCCTCCCCACATGTATCGGCTACCGGTCGCCATCCGGCCTATGCCCGAGGAACGTCTCGCCCGAGACCCGATGGCACGATGTCTCCTCCACTCCGACCTTTGCCTCACCGAGGTCCGGTCTGTTGTGATGGCACACGCCCGAGACGTGAATGTGAGCAAGTAGCAATCACACACGAGCAAACGCGTCCCACGCAAAGACGCTCCCCTCGGCTCAGGCAAATCTTTCGGGCGGTCCGAAATGTCAACGTAATCGGTATCTGTATCGGCATCCGTATGCTTCTCAGTAGAGATACCCAGCAAAGACACTAGCTTCTCAGCGGTGGCCATGCCACCGGCATACGGAAGAACTAGGCATTCCGTCTCGGGTCCTCCCGAATGGCCGGAAATCTTCAAACGTAGGAGTGACTTCGTTGTACGAAAAGCTGTACACATTCCTCCTTACGTCCCGAGGCAGAGGCATTTGCTCTCAAGGTCCCAATCGGCATGAGCTCCTTGAAAGCCCAAAGCAGATTTAATCCGTAACTGACCTTCGAAAAACCTTTTGTTACGCCTCGTGTGGTTCGTACCCACGGCGAAAGTTGTCCAAATATCGCTCTTGCATCAGAGACGATAACTTGGGAAAAGGAGCCATGTCGGAAGGTGAAGAAAACCTTAAGAAATGGAAAAGAACTCGGCGAGAATGAGCAAAAGCAATGCGCGAGTTCTTACAAATTGCAAAGTGAAGCGCAATTTAAAGAATCTGGAAATTCATTTCAAGTCGTGGGACTCCCCCTATGATTGACTTGGTCAACTCTGCGGCCAGTGCCTTAAAGTTGGAAACATTTCCAAACCATGCCTGTTCACCCTTATGAAATCTGCGTGCACCACGATTTCATTCAACAAATGACAATATCCCTTCCGCCAGGGCTCGTGCAGCGGTGCAAATAATTAAAATTTAGTGCATACATGCTTAATTTTTGACCCGTTCAATTTTTAATGCATTTCTCCTTTTTATTTATTTTTGATTAACCTATTTGCTTATTTGCGAAAATAGCTGAAGGTGATCACGAGAATAAATATGCGAAATACGGAGTTCCGCCACGGGCGCCTTTTGCAAATACATTTCAAATCAAAATTTGTTCTGACAAATACATGCATTTTGTCTAAACAAAATAATAAAGAAAGAAACGATAAAAGGGGACTACTACGAGTCTGCTCGTCATCCGTACACTCGACGTCTTGCCCGCGGCTGCCGGATCTGTCGCAAACGCAGGAACTCGCCGAACTCCTCCCGGTAGGGAATAGGCAAAGGGCCTCCTCGGGTACGCGAACTCGAGGACTCCCCCTCTCGCGCCCAGAGTGCGCGGAAGAAGGAGCTCCAAATCCGGCCGTTCCGCCGCGGGCGCGAGCCACTGTGTGAAGTCCTCCCCGCCGGTGTGGGAGCGAGGCGAACCCCTCGGCCTAGACGGCCCCGATCGCGGACGTCCACGCTCCTCAGGAGGCTGCACCGCATGAACTCCACGAGCCTCTGGCGTAGGCGGACCACCGTCCACCGGCCTCGTGGCCTCATTGTACGTATGGCCGGATACTGCGAACCGGGAAAATCATCGAAGCGAACGAAAGTACGGATGCATCATGTGCGAGAATGCTACTATCAAATGCGAGAAAATCGAAAAGATGCTCACCGAAGCATTGGGGTCCGCCACTGTATCGTGGTCTCGGCTCCGTAGGAGTGGGATCACAAGTCGCTGCGCGAACCGTCCGGCCCCTCGTACGCTAGCCTAGCTCGTGGGACGGGGAAAATGTCGAGGACCTCCGGGGACCTCGCCCTCCCTATCTTTGCACTGTGGGCTCCTCGGCCTCATCCTCAAGAAAACATCATAGGCGGCCCCCGTATGATGTACTCGATGAAATACACACCACTGAAGGTATCCCTCCGGCTCATCCATCGGCATCTCAGGGGATCTTGCATGTACGAAGGAGGATCCACCGGCACGATGGAAGAGACCCCTGCCTATGCTTGACGGGTCACCCTCTCCCAGATACATGGCGTCGCGGTGAAGTCCCACCGGGAGCTTCGCCGCCGTGTAGTCTCGGTGGAAATCTGCACCGCGACATGATCAAACACTGCTCCACCGAGGTCAGTGGATCCTCTCGGAGAACTCCGGGTTCGGCGCCGGAGATATCTCCTCGTATGACACTCGAGTGCCAACCCTCGAAGAGACCGCCCTCTTCGCCTTCTTACGCCAAACCGGCAAGGCGGGGAACGGGGACGGTACGGCTCCTTGACGTCCCGAGCTGCGGGTGAACACCTCGTAGCACCGGACACCGCGAGAGAATGGAAAGTTATGTCGGCTACAAAGCGAGATACATACGAGTACATAAAAGAGGCAAGGAAGAGAAAAAAGCACGTAAACTTACATCGAAGACGGGCGTAAAGCGGCTAAATGAGTGCTCCTCTCCCCGCGAGAACTGTCCGGGGAATGGTAGAGCTCGGCGATCCGGCCTCCCCACGCAAACCCCCTCACGGCATCCCGGATGCATCGGCGGCCGAGCGAGAGGAAGTGACAAGACGTGTCGGAAGTCGGGAACAAGGTCGGCGACGGCGCAAACCAAAGGAACCCTCGAGCCGGACGCTCCGCGGTCATCCTCGAGGACCCGGCGGATAATCGGCGACACCCGCCCTCAAGTGATGCTCCATCGGCACATGCAGAATGCCTAAGCCCCTGGCATCGGTAATATCAAAACCCGGCAGCCCGGACAAGCTGCTCAGGGGTGTAACCATCAACCCGCACCGGCGCGTTGCCATAAGTCGGCAACCCGGTGATAGCGGCAAAATCCGTGGGAGTCACCGTCGCCTCCCCATACGAAATGGAAAGTGTGGGTCGTATCCCACCGGTACTCGCTCGGCGCGACATACGTGGACACGCCCTCGGCGTATCGGTATCGCGGCTACGGCCTTGATAAACCCGGCCCGGCCGGAGTCAATCACCGGTGTCGTGGACTCCTCTCTCCCTCTCGGGCCACGTCAGGGATAAGGCCCCACAATACACTTGCTTGCCTCAAGGCACCCAGGCTCTTACGGTTGTGGGTATCAACCATCCTGTCCCTATGAGACAAACAAGACGAAGCAACGTCAACAAAATGCAACAACGCATGTCAAAAGGATGCAATGCGAGATACGGTTCTCATTCATTTCCTACGTATATTCAAAATCATTTCGAAAACTCCGTCGAATCCGGAACTTTCAAAATCTTTCGAAAACTCCGTCGAATCAGGAACTTTCAAAATCTTTCGAAAACTCAGTCGAATCCGGAACTTTCAAAATCATTTCGAAAACTCAGTCGAATCCGGAACTTTCAAAATCTTTCGAAAACTCCGTCGAATCCGGAACTTTCAAAATCATTTCGAAAACTCCGTCGAATCCGGAACTTTCAAATTCTTTCGAATTTTCGAAAATTTCGCTCCGTCCCGAATTAAAGTTACTTTAATTTTGGAAAATGCATTTAGACATGGAATTTTGCAACCAAAATTTTTATGTTATCTACCCATGATGTCAATTGAACTACGTCCTAGTCAATTTCGACAACGATTCATAGCAAAGTCAAAAGCCCCAAATCGGGCACCAAAATCCCTAAGTAAATTCCTAACAAATTTCTAACATTTAAAGAATGCACATTCTTGAAATTAATGGAATTTGTAGGGAACTTACGTGTCTTTCGATCCCTCCCTTGGAGTTGTGGCGGTCCCTCGCCGGATAAAACTCCGCCGGATTCAATGGAAGAGTGGTGGTTCGAATGGTCGAACCAATCGAGTTCTTTCGTCGTCGGTCCTTAGTGGCGAGCCATTGGTCCTCCTTCACCCTCCATAGCGATTTTCCCTCACGAATTCGAGCAAACCTTGCAATTTGGGTTGGATTTCTCTCTCTTTTCTCTCCTCTCTCGCCGGCAACAATGGAAGAAAATGGCCATTTTCTTCCCCAGCCTCGGCATTTAAAGGTTTACGGAAAAACGGTAAAAGTCCGGGGACTCTTGCGCACGAATAATTTTTGCCCCTTTTGCCCCTCGGCTTTTGGCAATTCCAATTTTACCACTTTTGGCCCCGAAAGTGTAAAATTTCCCGATTAGACATTTCTAACGCCCTATCCCCGAGGATAATTCCCGATTAGTTTTCACTAACGCTCGTCTCCAGACGTTAAATTCCCAGTTAGTTTTCACTAACGCTCGTCTCCAGACGTTAAATTCCCAGTTAGTTTTCACTAACGCTCGTCTCCAGACGTTAAATTCCCAGTTAGTTCTCACTAACGCTCGTCTCCAGACGTTAAATTCCCGTTAGCTCTCACTAACGCTCGTCTCCAGGAACGTTAAATTCCCGATTAGTTTTCACTAACGCTCGTCTCCAGACGTTAAATTCCCGATTAGTTCTCACTAACGCTCGTCTCAGAACGTTAAATTCCCGATTAGTTCTCACTAACGCTCGTCTCCAGACGTTAAATTCCCAGTTAGTTCTCACTAACGCTCGTCTCCAGACGTTAAATTCCCAGTTAGTTCTCACTAACGCTCGTCTCCTGACGTTAAATTCAGTCCAGTTGACGTTTGACATTCAAACGTTCAACCATGTCTCCGGACATTTTAATTACGATTCCGTCTCCCGACGTTAAAATTTAAATGGTCCTCACCATTAAACTCTCATTCGTGACCTTTCACGGTCCGATTTCAATCCTCAATCGTGACCTTTCACGGTCCGATTTCAATCCTCAATCGTGACCTTTCACGGTCCGATTTCAATCCTCAATCGTGACCTTTCACGGTCCGATTTCAATCCTCAATCGCGACCTTTCACGGTCCGATTTCAAACTCTTATTCGCGACCTTTCACGGTCCGATCTCAAACAGTTGATCCCGACCTTCGCGGTCCGACCTCCACTCTCTTACCAAGACCTTCGCCAGTCTCCTTCGGCAACTGCAATAAGCCCGAACCCCAAGGCACGAACGCCTTGCAAATAGTCGTCTCCTTCGGCAACTGCAATGGCCCGAACCCCAAGGTACGAACGCCTTGCAAACGGTCTCCTTCGGCAGCGCAATGGCCCGAACCCCGAGGTACGAACGCCTTGCAAATAGTCATCTTCGGCAAGCGCAATAAGCCCGAACCCCAAGGTACGAACGCCTTGCAAATAGTCATCTTCGGCAAGCGCAATGGCCCGAACCCCGAGGTACGAACGCCTTGCAAATGGTCTCCTTCGGCAAGCTGCAATGGCCCGAACCCCAGGCACGAACGCCTTGCAAACGGTCTCCTTCGGCAGCTGCAATGGCCCGAACCCCAAGGCACGAACGCCTTGCAAACGGTCTCCTTCGGCAGCGGCAATGGCCCGAACCCCGAAGGCACGAACGCCTTGCAAATGGTCTCCTTCGGCAATGATAAGCCGAACCCCAAGGCACGAACGCCTTGCAACAATCCCTATTCGGCCATCCTAGTAAGCCAGAACACCTTTTCACTTCGGCAAGTGAACATTCATCTCCCGGCCGCGATCGTAAGCCCGGCCAGTTCCACTTCGGCGGCGGTGCAATAAGCCCGCACAACAATCCCTCTTCGGCCATCCGGGTAGGCCCGAACGCTCATCCCAGCGGGATAAAGCGCGGCGACAATAAGCCCGGCACCCGAGGCACGAACGCCCTCGTTAGCATCGCAACTCCGGTTTGAGGCACCACGCGCCCTCGAAGGTTTGAAGCCCCGAGTTCGAGACGCCTCCTAACAGTCTCCATTCGAGTACGGGTACCTCGCGAATGGTCTTATCCGAGTTTAGACGCCTCCTAACGGTCTCGCTCGGGTCGAGGTCCCCATGCGCGGCCACTTGCCCCTTTTCGAACTACGATCGGCTTGATTCCCGCTCGGGATACGTAGGAATCCTTTTCGCTAAGGGTCCGGCCCGGTGACCGCCCGGGTCTCTTTCAAAGTAAGGCATCCGATTTGGATCCTTATCTTTTCGACGACCCCACTTCCTTCGAAAGTGACGTCGCCCAGGGGCTAGCTGTAAGTACCCAAATCCGGATCGTCCAAATCCGTCGGAAAGTTAACCGAAATCCGTTAGCGCGCTCGAGTTAGCAGGAACTCGTTAAACTCCCGTTCTTTGTGCCAACGAGGCGTCCGGGGCTGCCCGTGCATCCGACGTCAAGCCGTACTTATCACGTGACATCTCACGTAAAAGTATGGCTTTCCACTGAAAAACGCATTTTCCGGCACTTTCGGGCGTTTCGGACATTTCCGGTTTGTTATTTTAAAAACGGACAAAGCGGGACCGGGGAACGAACTCCCACACTTACGGTGAGTCACGGGACACGTGTCACGCATGCCACCTCCCTCTAGTCACTCGTCAATCACAAATCAAGGCCAAAAGACCAAAATACCCCTGGTTTGCAAGCCAAGTCAGTAGGACTCAGCTTTGTGCAATTTTCTGAAATTGCCAACAAGTCCTCAGTTTCCAAAATTCCCAGAAAACCCACGAAATTCGGTCCAAGTCCGTGGGACTCCTACGCAATTTTCACCCTATAAATAGAAGTTCTTTGTCGAAAGGCAAAAAGGATTTTGAACACCAAAAATCTCATACCCCACGGTCCAAACTGGTTTCCACCCCTCCCGAGCTCCCGTTTTGTCTCGATTCGCGTGAAACGTTCGTATTTCGATCAAATACGCACCCTACAACTTCGAAACAACCTTTCGAATAACTTTCCGTGTCCGTGCACACCTCCAGGAGCCAAAGGAGTCGACCACTAGCCATAGGTATAACTCCCTCTCTCTGAGATCTTCCGTTAGTCTCGGTTTACGCGCCGGTCGCTATAGCTGTTTGAACGTCATTGTCAAAATGTAGACGCCTCCGTCTAACGGGGTCCGATACGTTTTAGCCCCTCGATCCTCTTCTCTTTCCGTAAGAGAAGTAATCACGGGTTAAAACGGCGTTCCGACCCCGTTCCGTTTACTTTCACGTCATTTACAATTCCGAGCCGTTTGGCCTCGTTGATCGTCATTTACAATTCCGAGCCGTTTGGCCTCGTTGATCGTCATTTACAATTCCGAGCCGTTTGGCCTCGTTGATCGTCATTTACAATTCCGAGCCGTTTGGCCTCGTTGATCGTCATTTACGATTCCGGATCGTTTGATTCCGTTGACACCGCTTTAAATCTTGTCATTTACAAGTCCGATCCGTTTGGATTGTGATAGTATTTACTTTTCAAAAGTCAGTCGCAACCCGATTCGTTGATCGCATATCATTTAATACGCATTTTCCCGTAAAAATCGTTAACAATGTAATGCAGGTTCAAAACCGGAGTTCGTCCGTCGAACTCTCTTTCAAAACGCGAAATGACGTTCGGCCTCCGAACGCTCATCTTCAAACTCAAAGCCGCCATTTGACACTTAAAATCATTTAATACGCATTTTTCTCGTAAAAATCGTTAACAATGACTCATCTTCAAACTCAAAATCGACGTTTGCCACGCAAACGCTCATTTCAACTCAAAATCGACGTTTGCCACGCAAACGCTCATTTCAACTCAAAGTCGACGTTTGCCACGCAAACGCTCATTTCAAACTCAAAACCGACGTTTGTCATTCAAACGCTCGTCTTTTCAAACAAAGTCACCTAATCAACGTTTGTCACTCAAACCAAGATTAAAGCTTGTCATTCAAGCCCCCCATTTCAAAGGACACACACACACACACACACACGATTTCGAGAAAAGGTAGAAAGACTCGTCATGCGAGGCGTTTCGGGCGATCTCGTAATACTCTACCGAAACGTAACGACCTCCGAACCTAACAATCTACGGTACAAAAAGCTTTTTACTCGTTTTCTTGCCAATAAAAATGATCCCGTTTTCAAACCCTTTTCCTAAGTTTTTGCTACCAATAAAAACGACACCATTTTCGCAATAGCCGTTTCTCAACGTTTGGGCTCAAAATACAAAACCGCGTGGCGACTCCTCATTCTGCTCCTTCCCGTGAAGCGAGGTCTCAGACACCAACCCCCCGCGAAAGACAACCGCCTTTTCCGCCGCGCCCCGCGCACGGAAAAGATCGGGTAATTTCAATAGCGGCATCCGATGCAGCTAAGGAAGCAGTTTGGATCAAAAAGTTCATTAGTGATTTGGAAGTCATTCCAAGCATCAGAGATCCTATTGAACTTTACTGTGACAACAATGGTGCCATTGCACAAGCAGAGGAACCAAGGTCACACCAGAGATCCAAACACATACTTCAACGTTTCCACATTATCCGAGAGATATGTGAAAGGGAAGACGTAAAGATATGCAGAGTAGACACTGATGACAACATGGCGGATCCATTAACTAAGGCTCTCCCGCAAGCTAAGCATGATGGTCATGTTAGGTCCATGGGTATTCGATACATGGTAGATTGGGCCTAGTGCAAGTGGGAGACTGTTAGTGTTATGCCCTAGGCCTATGATTGATAGACTTATGTGTTGACATTATTTATTATTATATGAGATGTTTATCATTTGATTATTATATATATTTTGTATATTTGTTTATAATAATCTCCATCCCTAATTATTAAGAGAATAATTAGTATAATTGTCAATGGATAATCATACGATGATTATATGCATAGAGATGCACATTGAAATTATAGGTACTTGTTAGAGAACAAGTGACTGGACTTGACCCGCATGAGATTTATGTCATGGTCAAATGTCATAATTAAATCTCATAAGGTTACTTCATTTAGTCCCTAGACCTGAGATTATCATGACCTTACATATGATGAAAGTCATGTTTGATTTTAGTCAAACGGTATCTTAACACGATATCTATAAAGGATACCCTTAGCATGATCGGATTCATGATGGGAAGGATGACAAGTCAAGATGGAATTTGTCCCTCGGAAGAGAGATGTTTTGCTTGGGCCCCTCGATGAGTGATAATGATGAAAGTGTATGGACGTACCCCAATATGATTGGAATTATCATTATACTCAATAATCGAGAAAGCATTGAACAAAGACAAGTTGACAAGGACCATGACTTGTGTTCAATATAACATCGTGAGACAAAGGGACAAATGGAAGTGTACCATGGAAACGTGAACTCTTACGTTATATTATTTGGGTAGACATAATGGCTTGCTAGTGTGCTTATGTCTTATGAGATTCGATATGATCGAACTCATTGCAACATAGTATAATCCTATTGGGTCACACACAACTAGAATGAATTGGTTAAACCAAAGGAAGAATGATTGAGAGTTTCTGGATATGGAAACCTTTGTCACGCGACATACCTAGCCATATGGCAGACTATATCGCGCGACTTATCTTGCCACAAGACGCGGTTGACAGCCTGGTTTCCTAATTCGATTAGGAAACATATTTCATACTAAAGTAGTATAAATATAAAGGTCTGTTAACCCTAATGGTCTAGGCAAAATTTTCAAAGGAAAATCATAACAAATACTCTCAATATTCTTCAAGGTTTTTGATCTAGCAATCATCAAGAAATCGTTCTTGAATTCATTCAAAGGTGTGGATACCGAAAGAGGGTCTTCGCTCGTTCATCGATCAGGTATCCCGAACTAAAACCTTCTAAAATGGTTCTTACGTTCGGATAATAAACTTGGTACATCTTTTTCTCTTTTCTCAAACACACACAAGCACACAAACAAGCACAAATTTTGGACCTTGGAAGACTTGCTTTTGCAAGGCTCCTTGGGTTAACGCCAAACGTTCTTCCCAAGGTGTAATTTAACCTCCGGACCCTTTTCCTTTTTTTCAAAGTTTTGAGGATAAATCAAAATGGCGTGGCGACTCCGTTTTTCATAAATCCGGTGTCATCAAACTAAGGTGAACTCGACCCTTTTCTGTAATAAAAAATGGAAAAACAGGGCACACATCACAACTGGCATTCCTCATTTCATTCAGTATTGGCATTATTATTCATGAGCTTGAATATGGGCTCACACATAGAGGTTAGCTGATTGACAAATCGGCTGATGTACTGGAGATGGCCCATAAATATGCGAACTTCTTTCAGAGTCTGTGGTGGAGGCATTTCTTTGATGGCTTTTATCTTGCGCGGTTCAACTTCTATACCTCTTTTTGTAACCATATACCCCAAGAAATTTCCTCAGACGACCCTGAAGGTGCATTTGGTTAGGTTGAGTCTCATGGAGTGTTGTTGGAGTTTAGTGAACAACTTCCTCAAGTCTGTCAAATGTTGGCCGTCGGACCCTTTAGAGAGTGGATTATTATGTCATCGTCCACATAAACCTCTATCTCTTTAAGTATCATGTCATGGAATAGTGTTTTCATGACTCTTTTGTAGGTAGCCCCAACATTCTTTAGATCAAAGGGCATGACTGTGTAGTAGAAGGTACCCCATGGAGTGATAAAGGTTGTCTTGTGATGATCCTCCTCTGCCCTCTTAATCTGATTATACCTGGATAAGCCATCAACGAAGGACTTGACCTCGTGGTTCGTTGTGACGTCTACTAGCATGTCAATGTTTGGTAGTGGAAAGACGTCTTTGGGACTGGCTTTATTCAAATCTCAGAAATCAATGCAGTTATGTATCTTCCCGTTGCTTTTAGTGACTGTAACCAGGTTTGCCAACCATGTGGGGTACTCGATCAACTTGATGAACCTAACTCTGAGTAGCTTCTCAATCTCTTCTTTAACTTGCAATGAATGCTCCAGTCTAGTCTTTCTGAGCTTCTCCTTGACCGGCTTCATTTCAAGATCCAATGAAATTATGTGCTCTACGATGCTGTTGTCTAGTCCCAGCATGTCTTTGTATAACCATGCGAAGACATCCATGAATTCTTTCAACAGATGTATCAGTGCTTTTGTTTCGATCCCCCTGAAGAAGCTGCCGATCTGTACCTCATTAGGCTCTTCATCTAATCCCAATTTTACAGTTGTGAACACTTCATCTATAGCTGGAACACAAGTATCCCCTCGGCTAACCATCTGCTTTGTGATTTCTTTTATGTATTTATCATTTAGAGTGTATCCCCCTTCTAGTGATTCATCATTAACTTGTTTGTTATCTTTATTATTAGTTAATTCGCCACTCGTTATGTTGGCAATGAGAGGGAATCGAGAGATGCAAGAGATTTTTGTTTGAAAGAAAAGGATGGATGACATCGGTCACCTCATCAAAGTCTTTGGGAAGTGGTCCCCAGACGAGGTGTTGGACTCTAACTCGGAGTTTGACTCAGATTTGGATGTTTCTAACTCGTCCAGTGAGGACGAGCTGTTGGGAAATTTGTCTATTTGACAATAAATAAGGCTTTCTTGAATTTAACGAAATGACAAATAATATAATGAACCATAACATAATTAACGGGGCAGGAAATAAAGATAATCTAGAATGCAAAAATTAAAGCAAACTGAGTAAATAATGAAGTCGAGTCTTGTGTTGGACACAATCTCCGCAAGAAGATATTGCCCCGCACTGGTGCTAACGGTCTACGGCAATCTTCTCTCAAGATAAAACGACTTTACAGTCATTAATAGGAGCACTCCAAATTAATGACTTCGGCGAACAAAATTCGTGTTTGACACTTCCAGTCTTTGAAGAAGAATTATGCAACGAGATGATCTATCTTCTAACATATGATGTTAAGAATTCCGTTGAATTCTTTGACTGAATCCATAATTCAGTTAAATATCTAACTGAGTTAGTTAACTCTGTTAGATAAGTAATTCTCTACATCTAGTGAGAGGAGAGAGAGAAAATGTGAAGTGAAGATTGAGTGAATTTATGAATTTGACAAACTAGTGGGGGGTTTATATAGTATATGAAGAGTTGTGGTGTCTATTTGGAATAATCACAAATTGCACCCCTTAATTCTTAACCATTGGATCTGATTCGAATGGAGGGTGGAGATCAGCCCGAATCTATTATCAATAGACATGGCTGTTATATCAAACCATTATGTCTATTTGAACAGTCATGGGCTGTCGGCCCAACAGCTAGATTCAGCCCACTTGCTTGGCCCCAATTTGATTCACACCAAACACCATTCGGACCAACCCGAGACCGGCCCTCCCTTTGCTTGAACCCGGCAGGGCCTCGGCCCAATCCACCTCCAAGCGGCCCATCCTCCCCCAAGCGGACCTAACCCATTTACCATGAACCAGAACCGAACCACCTAAGCCGAACCCGCCTTGGACCGAATCGAACCATGAACCGAGCCAACTTTTGTCAAAAGTTTAAGGCTCCTTAGCTCCTAGCGACGATGCGAAGTGCAAAGTGCGCCCTAAACCGCCCATTCCGCCCTTCGCGCGCTTCGCGGGTTGTGGGTCCATTTTAAGCTAGAACAAAACTAGCTCAATAGCCCACTTGGATGCATGGTTGGTCCAATGGTCCAACTAGGTTGGCCCAAGAAGATTAACTTGATGTCTCCTTTCTTGGATGAGTCCACTTATAAACAATCATTGCTTTACATCTTTAAGCAATGTGGGATAACTATTCCATATCCCATAAACTCTTCATAAACCCATTTCATTTTGCATACTTTGAGCATTAATTTCTCATTCACCACTAATTAGTTTTGAGAAAGTAAATATATCAAATTAATCTACTCCAAATGTAGATTATTAATATGCAATCAATTTCCATTTTAGTAAATTGGAACCCAATGGAATTCTTGGTCAAAAGTCGGTCAAACCTCACGTTTACAAACCAAAATTCCAACAATCCCCCACATGAATGACAAATTAATGCATGCATGAATGCAGACTCGTCTGGAAGTTTCGGCGAACTATTATTGCATCGGGATAGGTAGATTATGGCTTTGAACCTTCCCTAGTAAAATACTATCGGATATACTAGCCATTTGGTAGCGAGACGCTTTGAACCAGTGACTGTATAGTGTATACCAAGACAATAGTACTCACACAATAACAGCTCTAACACGTTTTGTTCTCACGTTTTGTCCATTTTGGCCCTGGACCGTTCTTGATTCATAAGTGTTTCAATTTAGAAGCGGCCTTATTACTTCTCACTTATATAGGTGATCTCCCATAAAGAGTATCCTGCTATACTCCACCACTTAGGTATAGGAATCATTAAAAGCTTTAAGCTTACCCTCACCACACGTCATCAGGTGTTTTAGCACTTAGATCCCTTCTGAGAATGAGTTATAATGAGTTCTAAGTGTACATACTAGAATTTCCATAATTTAGTTGTCTCATTGAACCAAGGGCATGGGATCTCCAATTCTCAAGGTTGAGTGTCCACTATGGATTTCTTTGTTTGTGTGGGTTTTTAACTTCATTCCCCTTACCAGACAATTTGATCTCCTATTCATACCCTTTGGTATACGGATCCGTTTTTGACTTCACATGGCCAAGCCAGACAAAAGATCATTTGAGATCAATTGTCTTATGGTAATATGTCAATGACCATTGACTTACCATGATGTTCTACACCTTTTCCTATTTCTCATTGTCGTCACAATGCCTTAGGTTATGTAGACACAAACTTATTCCACAAGGAATATCTTCCAAGACAATTCAACTTTTATCTTTAACTGACGCTATCGACTCAAATTTCTTATTGAATCGAGTTGTTCATGTTGTCTTGGAAGTTTGACACCGCTGCTCCATTTATTGTGAACACATTTTTCACCTTGGAGTTTATTTGTGTCTGATATCCAATCAGTATATCCTTTTCATACTATTGAATATCTTATTTATTGTAATCTGTAATCACAAGAATATCTCTAAGTACTCCAAGTACTTTTGACTATACTTAGTGATTTATTACAATTTTTAATTAGACTTTTAGTCTCTCTAGAATGGTCAATCTTTCGAGTGAACAAATTCTTCTATCGGTCAGTTTCTTCGAGTGGTTATTATCTCTGTACCGGTCCGACTTCCCAAGTATTCAGTATCTCTAAGTGGTTTGACCTCCTTAGAGTCTACCTCTCAGGAATCTACCTTACAGAGATTACCTCTCAAGATTCTACCTCATAGATTTCATCTCTCAAGAATTTAGCTTATTCGAGAGTCTATCTTGGAGAATTCATCTAACTCTTATGATTCTACCATTAAAGAGTCTATTACTTTAAGAATCTTTTCTCTTCAGATTCTGTATCTCAAGAGTCTCACTTTCGAGATCAATAATCTGCCTTTTCAGATTAATAATTCGTCTCAATAGAGTTTATTTCTCAAGATTGTTTTCCCTTTAGAAATCTATCTTTTTGAAATTCTAACTCTCTTGACTACACTTCTTGAAAGTCTGCCTTAGGACTTTATCTTTCAAGAGTTTTCCGTTTATAGATTCATCTTTCAAATACTTCCTTTTAGGAACCAATTTGCAACCCAACGGTTCGCATTATGGAAGAAGATCAACCAACTTCCATATGTATGATGAACTATTCATTTAAATGTTAACAACATTATTTAACAGTTTTCGTTTAATTTTCTACCATAGAAAATTAGGACCAAAAGACTAGCTTCTTTTGTCCACAAACTGTGTCTTAGTTCATCTTACTATTAAGATAAATCTTTTACAGTTTTATAAGTTCTCTTCTTAAACTTATATTATTTCCTTTTTACTTCAAGGAAATATGATTTCAAGGAATACCAAAGTCCTTATCTTTGGCTTAAGTACTTCTACTTAGCTCGTACCCCCACACTTGAGGTGTATCCCCACACTTGAGGTGTATCCCCACAATTGAGGTGTACCCCCACACTTAAAGTATTTATAAAACGTCTTACGATTATGCCATAATCTGTAATTAGTTTTATCAAATCCTTTCTTGGGTATGTCATTTAAAAATGACTGTACAGCTTCCCCCACAAATTTGGTTAAGCCAGAGCTTATTGCATTTATCATCTCTATAGGGGTATGATTCTTGCATTTAGCTCCTGCATTAGACTGAGTTGAATATGTTGCGATCGTTTGATGAATACTGCCATAAATATCCTCACAAATATCCTCAAACGGCGCCGCATATTCCCCTCATTCTAGCTTTTCGAATCTTTTTACATTAAGTTGATTCGTCAACTAAATTCTTATAAGTTTGGAAAGCCTCCAAGGCTTCATCCTTCCTTATCAAGAGAATGTTTTGTGCAACCATTTATAAAGTAATTAAATACTTTTTCCCACCTCGAGTTTGCACTAACTTTAGATCACAATTATTTGTGTGAGCTAACTCAAGAGGTGTCGTGTTTCTTATTACTGAAGAAATAGTCATTTTATCTTCCACGCAAATTTCACACTTGTCAGTTGAATCGAATTTATTCATAAGAATTAATTCTCGACTCACTAACATCTTAATTGTGTTGAAATTCAAGTAACATAATTTATCATACCATAAATTAGAACCTTTCAAAAGGCAAATATAAGAAACACCGATGCTCTTTGCCTCTAGGCAAAGTACCCTTTACCAAGAAACTAGGTTCTTGCGAATGTCTGGGACATGCAGCATATTCACGAGAGTCAGTTCTCTGTCTGAAGTCATCTTCAGCATGATCCTTCCAAGTCCCACGACGTTGGAAGTAGAAGAGTTTCTCATTTACACCTTCCTTCCATTGAAAGGAGTGTTTAATGAGAAGCTCTCTTTATCAGCATATATATGGTGGGTAGTTCAGCTCCAGTGTCTATCCACCATTCTTATAGGTTGACCTTCAACTTGCTAAGTTGGCTTCAAACCCCCTTAGTTCTCAATCAAACCTATTCAACCTTTCGTTGACGTTGGCTTTGATTCATGTTGTCCATTTCCCTTCTTGGAATACGACAAACTTTTTACTACGTGATTTACCATATCTTGTAACAAATCTTGGAGTTGGTTCCTTGAACCTTATAGTCCGTTCCAAAGTGTTCTACAACTCTTTGGTTGTCCCCACGAGACAATGTTCTTTGAACGGGCATCATGTGGTCCACTCAGTATGTACGTCCTACATATGAGATTTTTCATGATTCCATTCTTCTGCGTCTATTTGTCTTCGCGGATTGGCTATCTGTCTTTTTGGATCTGGATCATCATCATCCTCCTTTTCGGTTATCTGCGTTGGCGAATCTGATCATCATCCTCTTTCTCTTCAGTTTATTTGCCTTGGCGAATTTGGATCATCATCCTTTCCCTCTTCGGTTATATGCCTTGGCGAATCTGGATCATCATCCTCTTTCTCTTCAGTTTAATTGCCTTGGCGAATTTTGGATCAACATCCTCTTCCTCTTAGGTTATATTTTGCCTTGGCAAATTTGGATCATCATTCTCTTCCTTTCCGGTTATTTGTCTGGGTTATCTGCCATGCATGAACTTCTTTGTTTATAAGTCCGCTCCATGTTGTCAACAATTCTTTGAATCACTTCCGGGATTATTGTTGACCTTCTCGTTATCTTCTAGTTAACTTCCAATGCTCTTCTAGATATCCTTCCTTGGAAACCGTCACTTTTCTCGTTAAGTCTCTAATGAGAAAATTCTTCGGTTGTCCATCATCATTGGCTCATATTTGTCATAAGACAAGAAAACGTTAATATCTTCTTGCGATTGTTGGGAAATTTGTCTATTTGACAATAAATAAGGCTTTCTTGAATTTAACGAAATGACAAATAATATAATGAACCATAACATAATTAACGGGGCAGGAAATAAAGATAATCTAGAATGCAAAAATTAAAGCAAACTGAGTAAATAACGAAGTCGAGTCTTGTGTTGGACACAATCTCCGCAAGAAGATATTGCCCCGCACTGGTGCTAACGGTCTACGGCAATCTTCTCTCAAGATAAAACGACTTTACAGTCATTAATAGGAGCACTCCAAATTAATGACTTCGGCGAACAAAATTCGTGTTTGACACGTCCAGACTTTGAAGAAGAATTATGCAACGAGATGATCTATCTTCTAACATATGATGTTAAGAATTCCGTTGAATTCTTTGACTGAATCCATAATTCAGTTAAATATCTAACTGAGTTAGTTAACTCTGTTAGATAAGTAATTCTCTACATCTAGTGAGAGGAGAGAGAGAAAATGTGAAGTGAAGATTGAGTGAATTTATGAATTTGACAAACTAGTGGGGGGTTTATATAGTATATGAAGAGTTGTGGTGTCTATTTGGAATAATCACAAATTGCACCCCTTAATTCTTAACCATTGGATCTGATTCGAATGGAGGGTGGAGATCAGCCCGAATCTATTATCAATAGACATGGCTGTTACATCAAACCATTATGTCTATTTGAACAGTCATGGGCTGTCGGCCCAACAGCTAGATTCAGCCCACTTGCTTGGCCCCAATTTGATTCACACCAAACACCATTCGGACCAACCCAAGACCGGCCCTCCCTTTGCTTGAACCCGGCAGGGCCTCGGCCCAATCCACCTCCAAGCGGACCTAACCCATTTACCATGAACCAGAACCGAACCACCTAAGCCGAACCCGCCTTGGACCGAATCGAACCATGAACCGAGCCAACTTTTGTCAAAAGTTTAAGGCTCCTTAGCTCCTAGCGACGATGCGGTCGTGCAAAGTGCGCCCTAAACCGCCCATTCCGCCCTTCGCGCGCTTCGCGGGTTGTGGGTCCATTTTAAGCTAGAACAAAACTAGCTCAATAGCCCACTTGGATGCATGGTTGGTCCAATGGTCCAACTAGGTTGGCCCAAGAAGATTAACTTGATGTCTCCTTTCTTGGATGAGTCCACTTATAAACAATCATTGCTTTACATCTTTAAGCAATGTGGGATAACTATTCCATATCCCATAAACTCTTCATAAACCCATTTCATTTTGCATACTTTGAGCATTAATTTCTCATTCACCATTAATTAGTTTTGAGAAAGTAAATATATCAAATTAATCTACTCCAAATGTAGATTATTAATATGCAATCAATTTCCATTTTAGTAAAATGGAACCCAATGGAATTCTTGGTCAAAAGTCGGTCAAACCTCACTTTTACAAACCAAAATTCCAACACGAGCAACTACTAAAAGGTTCTATAAGGAAGGTGGTATTGGCTTTCGGGCTGCCCATAATGCGTTGGTAAGTCTGTCGGTAGCGGGTGTAACCAGGGTCCTAGAATCCAATCTCCCAGCATTCATGTCTTTGATTACCGCCACTGTCTCATCATCGCAGGATATCCTGCCCATATGATCGACTAAGTGTTCACCCAGTAGGGTGGTATATTCACGTTGTACTGTAAATGATCTTACTCATGTTCGCTTACTTTGTGACAATAAAGTAGCACTTAGTATCGCTTGTAATCCAGTTTTACATGAGAGAACTAAACACATAGAAATTGATTGCCATCTTGTGAGAGACAAGATTCATTCTCATTTGATTTCTTATGTGTATGTCTCCACTGTTGATCAATTAGTTGACATCTTCACTAATACTCTCATTTCTGCTCAGTTGCTTTATCTTATGTCCAAGTTGCAAGTTTTAAATCTGTTTGCTACTTCCAACTTGTACGGGGATATTAAGGATGGTGATGATATTAAAGTAATTTCAAGGGTGCAAAGTGTCAACATTAAGAAGTAACATGAAGAAGTCACTTAGTTATTACAAATGGAGGGAAATGTATTCTCTATTTTTTTATATATACTCAATATATCCTTGTTAATGGAATAAGATGAAATCTCGAGAAACTCATTCTCTCTCTCTAATTGTGTTTTCCTTCATAGTGCCGTCCACATTATTCATATAAATGAACATGTATGTTAACATGTTTCACAAAGTAGAGCACTATCCATGTATTCTCTCCTCCTCCTATTTTTTTTTTATTTCAATATAGTTTGTGCAATAATTTTAGATTGATTTAATTATTCGAATAAATATTTAAAAATTATTATTATTAGTATTTATAATAGTGTATTGATAATAAGTTTTAAATTTTCATTAAAATAATTAAATAATATTAAAATTATTGCTAAAAGTACCTTAATGTTAATGACAAAAAAAGTGGCCAAAAACTTGTAAAAAACTCATTTTTTTTTTAACTTATAAAAAAAACGTGTTTTCTACTCTCTCTCTCTAAACGAACGGTTTCCTCACGAGCTCTCTCTCTCTCTAAACGCAAACAGAGGTCTCGCTCCCTAAATCGTCCTCCTCACCTGGTCTCTCCCTCTCCGGCCAAGCCCATCACCGAGCTCTCCCTCTCTACCCAAACGGCGATCCAATTCCCTTCAACCTTCCGATTTAATCTCTCTCAAGATTTCCCGGTGCCGGAGATGATTTTGATGATTCCACCCCCGTAATTGATTCCGAACTCCGTTACAGCTTCCAGCGTAACTTTCAGTTCTTATGTTCGATTCCTGTTGAAGAATGCAATCTGGCTAATTTGGGTTTGTTTGTCAACTCAATTTTTATGTTGAATCTGCAAAAATTATTTTGCTCTTCCAATTTTTAAATTCAATTCTTGGGTTCCCAAACAGTCATAGTATCCTATGGATCCAGTGTGTTGTAAGTAGGCTGAGTCAGGCCCATTGAGTGCCAGTTCCAGTGTAAACTAATGCCAGTATATGTTTTTTTGAGTGCCAGTTCATGCATTTTGGAGTGCCAGTGCTTGTGTTTTTGAGAGCCAATGCCAGTGTATGTTTTTTTGAGTGCCAGTTCATGTATTTTGGAGTGCCAGTGCTTGTGTTTTTGAGAGCCATCAAAAATGATTACCAGTATTTTTGGGTGCCAGTGTATGTGTTTTTGAGTGCCAGTGCATGTATTTTTGAATGCCAGTGCATGTGTGTTTGAATGCCAGTGCTTGTGTTTTTGAGAACCAGCAAAAATGTTAGTGTAACAAAGTGTCAGTGTTAGTGTAACAGAGTGCCAGTGTGAATAGTGCTGGCACTTTATTAAAATGGTACTGGCACTTTTTTACACTGGCATTTTGTTACACACTCACTGGCACTTTGTTACACTGACACTTTGTTAAACTGACACTGGCACAAACGGAGAAACACAAAACACGTTTTTCCTAAGTGCCAGAAAAAACGCGTTTTTCATAAGACCAAAGTGAAGATAATAAAATAAGTAGAGCCCAAAATGTATTATGTATTATTTTTTGTCTCAAAATTTACATAATCTAGATGACTCATATTTATACTCAAAACATATGAGTCCTAATTCTTTTAGAATTCTAACAAACCTCTCCTTATTATAATATTATATATAATTCTAATTGAAAATACTTTTAACTAAGGTAACTTTTGTAATTTGGCTCAATACCAATTTAGGTAACTAAATAATTTCTTATATTGATAATATCTCTCAATATCCTAACACCCTCCCTCAAGTTGTAACTTCTACAACGTAGATTTCCAACTTGCCAAAATGAAATAAAAAATTAGGAAAGGTGAATAATAATAATAAATAAATAAATTCAGTAACAAAAATTTGAAAAGACATCCGCATAAGTCTTCTTTTTCTTCAATCTCGTTCACAACTTGTGACCGCATATGTTTTTTTCAATAATCGTTTTTATAGTGAACGATATTCAATCATCGTTTTTATAATGAACGATACTTAATCATCATTTTTAGAGTAAACGACACTTAATATTTTAGAAAATGAAAGTGATGTTAATATAGTTGTTTGGAGACCGGAATACAAAGAGAAAGAGTAAAAGCGATTTTTTTTTATAAGTGTTTAGTACCTTTGCTATGGTCGATAGAATATGGATCTGAGGACGAATCATGATCTTTGCCATTGGGGAAGATTATTCACCTATTTGTTTATTAATGATATCACGTGTAGGAGACATTAAAGGCTATTTCACCATATCACAATTCTCTCCATCTAAGAGAGAATGCAACAATGGTTATTCAATAGTATATAGATACATGATTTCAAGGTCAAAATCATGATCTAATAACATGTTAAAATAATGAGAGCCCAAAATATATTTTGTATTATTTTTTGCTCAAAGTTTACATAATATAGAGAAGTCATATTTATAATCAAAAACATATGAATTCTAATTCTATTAGGATTCTAACAAATTTCTCATTATGTTAATAGTATATATATTCTAACTAAGGTAACTTTTTTAAGTTTGCTCAATACCAAATTAGGTAATTAAGTTGACTCTGATACTATGATAAAATAATGAGAGCCAAAATGTATTATCCATTATTTTTTGTCTCAAAGTTTACATAAGTTAGAGTACTCATATTTATACTCAAAACATATGAGTCCTAATTTTATTAGGATTTTAACAAATATCTACTTATTCTAATAGTATATATAATTTTAATTGAAAATACTTCTAACTAACTAAAGTAATCTTTCTAAGTTGTCTCAATACCAAATTACTTAACTAAATATTCTTTTCTTAACAATATCTGTCAATATCCTAACAAAAGATCATTTTGAAACGGAAGCATTGCTAGTCATCACACATTTTTATGGAAATCATGTTAAGCCATGACATGGCTACATATACACAATTCGCTTAATTAGCGGCTTATACTATATGCGGGTAGAAGACTCCAAGCTCTTTTTGCCCCGGTGCTAAGGAAGATTGAGGATCGGTTAGAAACTTGACAAGGAAAGATTTTATCAACGGGTGCTAAGGTAACTTTGATCAAATCATGTTTACAAGATATCCCCATATATTATATCTCTATGCTTGAGCCTCCGAAAGGTATAATTAATGCTTTGACTCGCCTTATATCTAATTTTTTCTGGAGTAATGCGGATGGTATAAAGCATTGTCATTGGGTTTCAAAGAAAGAATTTTATTGGCCTATAGAAGAAGGTGGCTTTGGTTTTCGAAAGTTTGAGGTTGTTTAGATGGCCTTTGCTATGAAATTAAAGTGGCATTTTCGTTGTGGTGATTCTTTATGGTCCAGATTTCTTATGGTGAAATATTGTCATAACATTCACCCAATGGATGCAACAATTCGAACGGGCTGTTCTCACATATGGAAAAAGGATGATGGCTGCAAAGAGTTTGGTGGAAGATCGCATTTTTGGGGCATTCGAGAAGGTAACATTTCTATACAAGAACATTGTTTAGATCTGAATCTTATCCTTCAAGATCAGGCACATGTTACAATTGCTTCTCTCTTCTCTAACGGAGTGCCTCGAGTAGATCACATTCAACAAGTTTATGGGCAGGAAGTTTTAGAGCTTTTAAACTCTAGACTTGTGGTCATTAGTGATGGAGCGGACATTCCTTTTAGGGTTCCTTCTTCTATGGGTAATTTTTCTATCAACTCTACATGGAGAGTATGTCGTCAATCTAGAGCTCGTAGCATTCTTTTTGCTAGATGTTGGCATAAATATATTCCTATTAAAATCTCGATGTTTATGTGGAAAGTGCTTAAGAATTCTATTCCTACGGATGATGCGATTCAAAGGCGTGGCATTTATTTGGCATCCCAATTTGATTGTTGTTTTATTCGTTCTTATGATACTATATCCCATATTTTAATTAATGGAAAAGTTGCCATGGCAGTTTGGGAGTTTTTTGGAGGGTTAATTGGTGTTCGTTATCATGGGGAATCAATTGCTCAACGATTAATGTCTTGGTTTAACAGTGTGCCTCTCAAAGCTTCTTGATGCGATTGTGAAAATATGGATTTGGACCTGAACAGTAAGTTAGGCCGTGGCGAGGTGGGCCAAGGGGGCCAAGCACGTATAAAGTGGGTACTATATGTAAGCCCATGTAAATAGGCGACATGTTGGAGAGAGGTGACATGTTTAGTGGCGACATGAATGGTTTGAAGCGTGAGAATAGGCAGTATGCGAGAAGTACCCGTTGGCTGTTAGCGACATGATTTGGTATGATTAATAGGCGACAAGTATAGTGCAAATAGAGGAGGGGATTGAAGGCAACGTGGGTTTTGTCCTTTTCTTAGGATTGTCGCCGCATGGGCGACAATCATGACTGGTGACGTTAAGTGACTGATGTGCTGCCACGTATGTACCCCACTACAACCGTCAAAATAGTATGATGTGACAAGGTGAACAGTGATTTTCCACTAACTTGGGGATGGTTGGCACCCTTAGTAGATGATTGACAAGTGTCCCCCCATGTGCGAGGAACATGCTACATGGGAGTATATAAGCCTTAGAGAAAATGTTATTTGTAAGTTTCTCACACTCTCTCACACTCTCTCTCTCTCTCTCTCTCTCTCTAAGTTTACATTGTTATCAAACTCTTAACCAGTCACTTATTCTCACGCCGGAGGGGTTTTGCCGGACCCACCCCCAACTTAGTTCACGTTCTTGCTTGTGTGTAGGTGACTATTTTAGCCATTCAAGGGAGACCAGCTGGAGTATCCATAATTTTGGTTCAGAAATCAGCTCCTGTGCAACCCGTTTAACCGGTGTAGCATCAGTTGGTTCTGTTGCCGAGACTTGACCGTTTCTTCTTTGTTTGGTTGGGTGGAGTTTGGTGGTTGTTTGTGGTTGGTTTGAAGGTGGTGCACTGTTCGTGTTCTTGTTCAGAAATTCTGGAGACCCTTTTTGCCAGTTGCTGTCAGTAGTGTTCCTGTTGGTGTAAGTTCGTTTGGTCTGTTGAAGTTTGTGGTGGATTTGTAGTTCATGTAAAGGGGGTCATTGTCAGAAGTTGTTTAGTGGTTGTCCGTTTCTTGTTCAGTTAGTTTGTTAGTAAATTTAAAAGTTGCTCAAATGGGCCAAGACAAAGCAACCCATTCAAAGGCTGCTCAAAACTTGGCGTTGTTGACCCTAAACTCTAAGGAGGTTTATGGGGGCGGGGGGTCTGAAAGGGAGGTTGAGGTGCATACTTCAGAGATAGGTTCTAGCGTCAGGCGAGCTAGAGAGCGGGAATCTACGACGAAGGCTGATAAGGCAAAGGCGGTGGCTAAGGGACAAATTCCTTCCCCATCAAGGAACGACGAGGTTAGGGCGAAGGAGGATCGGTTAAGGGCGGACAATGAGTTGTTGCTGCGAGTTCTCGCCAATAATCAGAAGTTGAGGGAGATGGACCAGGAACCTTCTCAGATCCCACAGGAGTTGTTACTGGGGTGTAAGTACCCAAATCTGGATCGTCAAAATCCGTTAGAAGTTAACCGAAATCCGTTAATTGGCCCACTCCAGGTTAACCGGCCATTAAGCTCCCCGTTCTCAAGCCAACGAGATGTCACGGGACTGCCCCGTGCATCCCAACGTCGAAGCGTACTCAATACACATCGTCGCACGTAAAAGTACAGCTTTTCATGAAAAACGCACTTTCTGGCACTTTTCGAGGGCGTTTTGGACATTTTCCGGATAGTTATTTAAAAAATGGACAAAACTGGGGATAATGGCACGAAATCCCATAAACCTGGTGAGTCACAGGACACGTGGCATGCATGCCACAGCTCCCTTGTCAACCTCAATCACATTTCAGTGTGAAAAGACTAAATTACCCGGATTCGCGCGAGCGAAAGCGGTTGTCATTCGCGGATGGTTGGTGTTTGAGACCTCGCTTTCGGGAAGGAGAGGAGTTGCCACGCGGTTTTATATTTTGAGCCCAAACGTTGAAAAATGGCTTAAGTGGAAAATGGTGTCGTTTTTATTGGTAGCAAAAACTTAGGAAAAGGCTTTGAAAAGGGGTGTCATTTTTATTGGTAGCAAAAATGAGGAAAAGACTTTTTTGAGTACCAGAGATTGTTAGGTTCGGAGGTCACGTTACGTTTCGGGAAGAGTATTTTGAGATCACCCGAAATGCCTCGTATGACGAGTCTTTCTACCTTTCTCGAAAATGTGTGCATGTGTGTGTGTGTGTGTGTGTTTGCATTTTGAAAATGGGGGCTTGAATTACAATCTTAATCTTGGTTTGAATGTCAAACGTTGATTTTTGTGATTCTGTCTGAAAAGGCGAGCGTTTGAATGACAAACGTCGGTTTTGGAGTTTTTTAGGAAAAGTGGCGCGAATGCTGATTTCGATCCTTTTTTTAAGTGTCAAATGTTGACTTTTAGGAAAGGAGCGTTTGAATTTCAAACGTAGGATTTTGAGTTTGAAGATGATCGTTTGGATGCCAAACGTCATTTCGCGCGTTTTGAAAGAGAGTTCGAATGTCAAACTCCGGTTTTGAACCGGGCATGTCATTGTTAGCGATTTTACGGGAAAAAAGCATTAAATAATTATGAGTTTTGAATGTCAAAAGTCGGCTTTTAAGTTTGAAGATGATCGTTTGGATGCTAAACGTCATTTCGCGCGTTTTGAAAGAGAGTTCGAATGTCGAACTCCGGTTTTGAACCGGGCATTACATTGTTAGCGATTTTACGGGAAAAAAGCATTAAATGATATGAGATCAAGGAATCGTTTTTGCAACTCGGACTTTGATAAGTAAATACTATCAAGAGCCAAACGGCTCGGACTTGTAAATGACAGTATTTAAAGTGCGGTATCGACGGAATCAAATGACCCGGAATTGTAAAGTGCTTTCAACGAGCCAAACAGCTCGAAATTGTAAAGTTGCGTAAAAGTAAATGACGATCAACGGATCAAACGATCCAGAATTGTAAATGACATGAAAGTAAATGACGTTCGACGGATCAAACGATCCGGAATTGTAAATGACATAAAAAGTAACGGAACGGGGCCGGAACGCAGTTTTAACCCGAGATTACTTCTCTTACGGGAAGAGAAGAGGATCAGGGACTAAAATGTATCGGACCCCGTTAGACGGTGATGTCTACATTTCAACAACATCGTCCGAAATGGTAGTAGCGACTGGCGCATAAACCGAGACAGAACGAGAGTTTAGGGAGCGAGAGTGTTACCTATGGCTAGGGGTTGACTCTTTTGACTCGGGAGGCATATACGGGATACAATTTAGTGTTTGGAACGGTGTTTCGAGGTGTTTTGGTTCGTGTTTGGTTGAAACGAAGAGTTTTCAGGCAAATCGAGGCAAAACGGGGCTCGGAAGGGGGTTGAAAGGGTTTGGGCCGTGGCTAGAGAGAAAATGAGGTAAGTTTTTTCTCTTTTTTTTTGTGTTAACAGACCTCTGTATTTATAGGTGAATTTTGCAAAAGAATCCGGATGGACTTATGCTGAATTCCAGGGGTTTTTGTGAAACTTTGGAAATTGGAGGGACATGCTGGCAATTCTGGATTCTCTGCAAAAGAGTCCGACCGGACTTGGACTACATACCAGGGGTATTTTAGTCTTTTCACACTGAAATGTGATTGAGGTTGACAAGGGAGTTGTGGCATGCGTGCAACGTGTCCTGTGACTCACCAGGTTTATGGGATTTCATGCCATTATCCCCGGTTTTGTCCATTTTTTAAATAATTATCCGAAAAATGTTCGAAACGCCTCCGAAAAGTGCCGAAAAGTGCGTTTTTCAGGAAAAGCTGTACTTTTACGTGCGACGACGTGTGTTGAGTACGCTTCGACGTTAGGATGCACGGGGCAGTCCCGAGACGTCTCGTTGGCTTGAGAATGGGGAGCTTAACGGGTTTCGGTTAACCTGGAGCGGGCCAGTTAACGGATTTCGGTTAACTTCTAACGGATTTTGACGATCCGGATTTGGGTACTTACAGTCAAACACTAAATCGTATCCCGTATATGCCTCCCGAGTCAAAAGAGTCAACCCCTAACCATAGGTAACACTCTCGCTCCCTAAACTCTCATTTCATCTCGGTTTACGCGCCAGTCGCTACAACCATTTCGAAAGAACGTTGTTGAAATGTAGACGTCACCGTCTAACGGGGTCCGATACGTTTTAGTCCCTGATCCTCTTCTCTTCCCGTAAGAGAAGTAATCTCGGGTTAAAACGGCGTTTCGGCCCCGTTCCGTTACTTTTTATGTCATTTACAATTCCGGATTGTTTGATCCGTCGAACGTCATTTACTTTCATGTCATTTACAAATTTCGGATCGTTTGATCCGTTGATCGTCATTTACTTTTACGCAACTTTACAATTCCGAGTTGTTTGGCTCGTTGAACGCACTTTACAATTTTGGGTCGTGTTATTCTGTCGATACCGCACTTTAAATACTGTCATTTACAAGTCCGAGCCATTTGGCTCGTGATAGTATTTACTTATCAAAGTCCGAGTCGCAAAAATGATTCGTTGATCGTATATCATTTAATGCTTTTTTCCCGTATAATCGCTAACAATGTAATGCCCGGTTCAAAACCGGAGTTCGACATTCGAACTCTCTTTCAAAACGCGCGAAATGACGTTTGGCATCCAAACAATCATCTTCAAACTTAAAAGCCGACTTTTGACATTCAAAACTCATTTAAGGCTTTCTTAAGCGTAAAATCGCTAACAATGACATGCCCGGTTCAAAACCGGAGTTCGACATTCGAACTCTCTTTCAAAAAGGCGTGAGATGATGTTTGGCATCCAAACGATCATCTTCAAACTCAAAATCCGACGTTTGACATTCAAACGCTCCTTTCTTAAAAAGTCACATTTGACACTTAAAAGATCAAAATCAGCATTCGCGCCACTTTTCCTAAAAAAAACTCCAAAACCGACGTTTGTCATTCAAACGCTCGCCTTTTCAAACAGAATCACAAAAATCAACGTTTGACATTCAAACCAAGGTTAAAGCTTGTCATTCAAGCTCCTTTTCAAAAGCAACACGAACACACATACACGCACACTTTTTGAGAAAGGTAGAAAGACTCGTCATACGAGGCATTTCGGGTGATCTCAACATACTCTTCCCGAAACGTAACGTGACCTCCGAACCTAACAATCTCTGGTCCTAAAAAGCCTTTTGTAAAGTTTTGGCTACCAATCAAAACGTTTCATTTTCAAAGCATTTTCCAAGTTTTTGCAACCAATAAAAATGACCTTGTTTTCAAAGCCATTTTCAATGTTTGGGCTCATAATACAAAACGGCGTGGCGACTCTCTTTTCCAAAGTGAAGTCCATTTGAAAGAACCGCTCACCGCAGTCCGCGCGCGATCCGAGTAATTTCATGGGGGCAGCGGGAAAGGTCCCAGCTGGAGAGCGAGAAGCCAGTGTGAGTGTGGCCAAGGAGCCAAGGGGGGCGAGGGACATGTCGCCGCCCAAAGAAAATATCAGGGAGCATAGGCGAGATCAAGCGTAGGCGAGATTAGAAGGGGTTATTGTTAAGAGGAAGCCTAGGGCTTGGAAGAAGGAATGAAGAAAGAGGAAGAAAATATACCATAAGTCTGGAAATTCGCGGGAACAGTCTTATTACTATGATTACGAAAGAGACGTCAGGAAGTGGTTCGACGTTCGACAAGGATTATAGGCCCAGTCGGTCCAAGTATGTTGAGGAAAGGTCGCATTATTCGCGACATTCAGAAAGACAGCATCGAGATAAGGAGTCGCCGCGGGATAGGGATCGCAGGCGACAAGAAAGGAAAGATAAGTAGTATGAGAAGGAGCGAGAAAGGAGGGCTGCTAAGGCGGAGAAAGCTGAAGAGGCTGATAAAATTGCTGAAGCTGTGAAAGCGGCGGAAATTGCTAAGGCCGCTAAGGCCGAGAAGATTAAGAAGGAGGAGTAGGAGGAGAAATGGAAGAATGAGATGGCGAAAATGGCCAAAATGATAAAAGAGTTGGAAGCGGGAACTAAGAAGGTTGAAGAGAGGTGTTCTTTTTTACCCCATTTGCAAAAAGTATTCTTAGTGTTGCCCCAGATCTGAATTTACGTATGCCTAACCTGCCAAGTTATTCTGGAGATTCTAGAGCGAGAACCCATGTGGGCAGTTTTGAGGCAACTTTATCTTTATTGATGAAAAGTGAGGTGGTAGAGCTTTGGTAAGCACACTGGCAGATCATGCATTAGAATGGTTCTTGGCCCAGCCACCAAAATTGATAACTGGTTATCAGGATTTCAAGAGCAAATTCTTGGCGAGATTCAATGCGTCTGGAGCACAGCCGGTGCGAAAGCAGGAATTGTGCAGCATTAAGGAGAAGGAGGGAGAGGGAATTGCGAGTTTTACAGACAGGTTTATGAAAATTGCAAATCAAATTTATGATATTAATCAGGGCCAAATAATTATATTATACAATGCCAGTTTGCTGCCATGTCCTTTTAAGCAAGAGTTGGGTATGAGATTTCCTGAGACAACTGGGGAATTGTATGAAAGGGTCAGGGGATTTTGTGGTGGCGAGAAGGATCATGATGTTAAAGTTGTTGGTGTAGTGCCCTAGGCGTTTAGTTATATTTGACTTATTATCTAAACCAATATGTAATCATCTTTATCATTTATCGAGGGAAAGTATTATTTGGTTCATTATATGTTTTGCGTGTTTATTATATTGAACTGCGTCCCTATTTGTTGAGAACAACTAGTATAAGTTTGTAGTGGATAATCAGGGAGATGATTATATGCATGTGATGCACATTACACTTATGGATACTTGCTAGAGAACAAGTATTGGACATGACCTAACAATGAGATTTATGACATGGTAAATAGTCATATATGTCATGAATAAATCTCATGATAGTCATGTTATTGAATCCTTATACCTGAGATTATCATCGTCTTCCACATGATGAAGATTGTGTTTGATATAGTCTAACACTATCTTTAACCGGATAGCAATAAGGGCTATGTTGGCATGATTGGACTCATGTAGGGAAGAATGATAAGTCAAGACGGTTTGTCCCTCTTATGAAGAGAGATGTTTGCTTGGGCCACTCGATGAATAATGTTGATGAAATGTGTGGCCACACTCAAGTGATTTGATAGAGATCAAAGGCATTTGGATTATCAACATATTCGGGATCGAGAAAGCATTGAACAAGATGAGTTTGTTGGTGTAATGCCCTAGGCTTTAGTTATCTTTAACTGAAAACCGTTATGTATCATCTTTATCGTTTAAGTTTATTATTTGATTATTATATAGTTTGCATATTTATTGTAATAATCTCTGTCCCTGATTATTAAGAGAATAATTAGTATAATTGTCAATGGATAATCATATGATGATTATATGCATAGAGATGCACATTGAAATTATGGGTAATTGTTAGAGAACAAGTGACTGGACTTGACCCGTATGAGATTTATGTCATGGTCATATGTCATAATTAAATCTCATATGGTCACTTCATTTAGTCCCTAGACCTGAGATTATCATGACCTTACATATGATGAAAGTCATGTTTGATTTTAGTCAAACGATATCTTAACACGATATTTATAAAGGCTATCTTTGGCATGATCGGATTCATGATGGGAAGGATGATAAGTCAAGATGGAATTTGTCCCTCGAAAGAGAGATGTTTTGCTTGGGCCCCTCGATGAGTGATAATGATGAAAGCGTGTGGCCACACCCCAATATGATTGGACTATCATTATACTCAAGATCGAGAAAGCATTGAACAAATACAAGTTGACGAGGGCCATGACTTGTGTTCAATATAACATCGTGAGACAAAGGGAGAAATGGAAGTGTACCATTGGAAACGTGAACTCTTACGTTATATTATTTGGGTAGACATAATGGCTTGCTAGAGTCCGCTTATGTCTTATGAGGGTCGATTTGATCGAGCTCATTGCCAACATAATATAATCCTATTGGGTCACACACAACTAGAATGAATTGGTTAAACCAAAGGAAGAATGATTGAGATTCCTGCATATGGCTTTGCTTGGTCGTGCGACTAATCTTGCCATATGGCATTCTGGGTCGTGCGACACAACATGCCCATGGGCTGCTTGTGGTCGTGCGACACATTAAGGCCTGAGGCGTATACAGAGCAGTTTCCTAATTCGATTAGGAAACTAATACCTATACTAATGTAGTATAAATATTAAGTCTGTAAACCCTAGCAGCTAGCCGAATTTTTCAATAGAAAATTCACAACAAAAGGTTTCTCAATGTTCTCTCCAAGGTTTAAGAATCTAGCAATTCTCAAGAACCGTTCTTGGTTCATTCTAACGTGTGGATACTACTAGAGGGTCTTCGCTCGTACGACGATCAAGGCCTAGAGTTCAAATTGTCCAAAGCGATCTGAAGGTTCAAAGGTTTTGAAGATCGAAGATTGTGATTCAAAATCACACCGATAAATTGTTCGATAGCTCTAGATCGGAAAGCAATAAAGGTCGGTAAATTCTATCTCATAGGAATTCAATTTAATCGTATAGAACGGATCTTAGGGCTTTGGGTTTTGTGTTATTTAGATGCTTATTCCGCTGCGCATGGACCCATAAAACCCAACAGAGTTGACATAGACCATGACTCATGTTCAATTAGACATTGTGGACAAAGGGATTGTGACATTTGATTATCGAGGAATCAAGCTTTGATGTTATATTAATTGGGTGGACATAATGGCTTGCTAGAAACCACTTATGTCTTGTGAGTTTGACTTTTCAAACTCACTACCAACATAAATATAATTCCTATAGGGTCACACACCAAAAACGGATTGAAAAACGGCCGAAAAATGGATATTTGGGGAGGCATGCGCCTCACGAAAGGCGAGGCGGGCGCCTGGAGAGCAGAAACTTTAGGAGGCTTGTGGATGGTTTGAGGCAGCCGCCTGGGGCTACCTGGGGCGCGTGCCTCGAGACCAGAAACACCCCCCCATCCTATTTTGCTGCAACTCCGAATTTGGCTAGGAAAAGGACTATTTACAAAGTATAAATAGACCCCTTTTGCCTCAGCCTTGGTACACGTTTTTAGAGGTTTTTGAAATACTAAAACATAGATTTTGATTGAGAATCAAAGATCTAAAACACCCTAAATCAATTCCATTAAACAGCCATTGATTGTTGAATATTGATTCAACAATCGGAGATCATCTAGCAATCAAATCAAGAATTGTTCTTGGTCCGTTCGCGTGTGGATTACCGAAAGAGGGTGATAGGTTAATCACCAAAAGCTTGGAGTCTTCATCCATCGATTCTTCACAAAGTAAAAGACAAGGAGAAGATCAAAACCTAAAATCAACGATTTTGAGATTCGTTTTGAGATCTGAATTTCAGATTCGATTTCAAGCAAACTTAATCGCATTCAAGGTATGTAAATTCTATTTCGTATATAATTCTAATCTCTTCATGCTAGATGGATTTAGGGATAGGGTTTTGATGTTAATGTTAAATCTTCCGCTGCGTTTGTAACCCCAAAACCCAACAGTGGTATCAGAGCCCTGTCTTGCCATGATTAGGATTGAAATTGCATGCTAGATTTAATATTATTATTTGCTACCATGTGATATGAAATAGATCTAGATCCTATGTGTTTTGTTTCTATGAAAAACAAGTATATGTGATATGCCATGATTCATGATTAATGATAAATTAATTAGATTTGTTTATCACATAGGTTATTAATCTTTTAATATGATTAAATTAGATTTGTAATTTCTCAAAATAGAATCAAACTGTTTGTATGATATTTTGTGAAGCCCTATGTTCATGATTATGTTCACATGAGATCTATGTTACAACCATGCGATCTTTGTTACATGTTGAAAACCTTCTAAATATTTAAGTCTTATGCCATTCCTTGATTAGAACACTAGTGAAATTTAGGGTATTTTGATTAGTTTCAGCCATAGTTGGGTGAATCATTATATCTTAGTTTGTGATCAAGATAAGATTATGGTTGATGTAGTTTTGGCCATAGTCAAGTGCATCGTTCCATGTTTTATACGTTTGAAAAGGGTTTTGACTTAATTGGTGCTTTCAAATGAGATTTGACCCAAGGCATAGATGAGATTTAAAACATGCTTTTGATATATGATATCTATTAAAATCTCATAAAAGATCTAAGAGTCATATAGTGATATCATTGATGTTTCTACCTAAATAACTTGATTTCGGGTATTAGCTCAGTTAAACCGGAATTAAGTGAAATATGGATCTTAGCCTACTATAATTATATGATACATGTTTGTATTTGAAGGTGTATAATTTAGTGATAATATTTATGAAATACATTATTGCTCTTAGGTGATAAATGTGCTGATATTGATATATGTTTATATTGTTTGCATGTTTTATTGTAGAATGGCTACACACAATAATCAACCCCTGTCACTGCGATCTGTCCTTGAGAAGGACAAGCTTGAGGAGAATGGCACAAACTATTCTGATTGGATCAGAAGCCTCAGAATTGTTCTGAAACAAGAGAAGAAACTGTACGTTCTCAATGAACCCATTCCACCTTAACCTGCTCCAAATGCTCCTAGGTCTGATAGGGATGCACATAAGAAACATAATGATGATTCTATGGATGTCGCATGCCTTATGCAAGCCACTATGTCTAAGGCTCTTCAGAAGGACCTTGAGCACATAGATGCAGCATTTGATCTTGCTGAGCGCTTAAAGGAAATGTTCCAAGTGCAAGCAAGAAATGAGAGGTATGATGTGGTTAAGGCCCTAACTGCATGCAAGATGCAAGAGGGGCAATCGGTGGGAGCTCATGTCCTTAAGATGAAGAGTTACATTGAGCGTCTCGATAGGCTTGTAAAACTGTTGAGTTTGGAACTCGCCACGGATTTGATATTGAATACATTGCCTGAAAGTTATAGTCATTTTATTATGCACTATCACATGACTGGCATGGATAAGAATCTCTCGGAATTGCATGCGATGCTTAAGACCGCAGAGATGAATATCAAGAAGCCTAAAACCGATACTGTGTTAATGGTTAACAAAGGTAAAGGGTTCAAGAAAGATGGCAAAGGTAAAGCAAGTGTTGCTAAGCCTAATGCAAAAGTTGCCGATGCCAAAGAGGCTTCCAAGGCATCTCAAAAGGATGCGGTTTGCTACCATTGCCAAGAGGTTGGTCATTGGAAGTGCAACTGCAAGGCTTACAAGGAATGCCTAAAGGCGAAGAAGAGCAATGCAATTGCTACTACTTCAGGTATCTATATGATAGATATTTTCCTTTCTATTTCTATTTCATGGGTATTAGATACCAGATGTGGATCTCACATTTATTTAAATGTGCAGGGACTGAGAAATAGGAAGCTACTCAAACAAGGTGAAGTTGGCCTATATGTTAGGAATGAAGCAAGAGTTGCTGCATTAGCCGTAGGAACATATGATGTAACTTTACCTAGTGGCTTAGTACTTGTTTTGAACAATTGTTACTATGTTCCGGATTTGAGTAGGAATATTATTTTTGTTTCTTATTTGGATAATGAGGGATATAATTTTCTTATTGCTAATAAGAAGTTTTATATTTTTTTTAAATGATATGCTTTATGGTATTGCAAATTCATTTAATGGACTTTATGTTCTTGATGTTGATGAGAAACAAAATAATGTTGAAAATGTTTATCATGTGGATAAGAAATCTAAACCGAATGACGTGAATAACACATTCATGTGGCATTGCCGACTTGGACATATAAATGAGAAACGTATTTCTAAACTCCACAAAGATGGAATGTTAGACTCACATGATTATGAATCATATGAGATATGCGAATCTTGTTTATTGGGTAAAATGACCAAACCACCTTTCACCAAGAGTAGTGAAAGGGCTAGTGACTTATTGGACCTAATACATACTGATGTATGCGGACCAATGAGTAGTATTGCTAGAGGAGGATTTCGGTATTTCATTACATTCACCGATGACTTATCTAGATATGGCTATGTCTATCTGATGAAGTCAAAGAGTGAATCGTTTGAGATGTTTAGAACATTTCAAAATGAAGTACAAAATAAAATTGGCAAAACAATCAAGGCACTTCGATCCAATCATGTTGGTGAGTATTTGAGCCAAGAATTTGACAATCATCTCAAAAACTGTGGAATTGTTTCAGAGTTGACTCCACCCGGAATGCCACAATGGAATGGTGTTTCCGAGAGGAGGAATAGAACCATATTAGATATGGTTCATTTGATGATGAGTCAAGTAGACCTTCCTATATCCTTTTGGGGACATGCATTAGAGACTGTTGCATTCACACTGAACAAAGTCCCTACTAAATCGGCTCCTAAGACCCCACATGAGATGTGGCATGGAAGAAAATCTAGTTTGTCTTTCATGAGGATTTGGGGTTGCGAAGCTTATGTGAAGAGACTTGTCTCGGATAAGCTAGAACCTAAATCCGATAAGGTTATTTTCGTTGGTTACCCTAAGGAAACCAAAGGGTATTATTTTTACAACCGCAACGAGAACAAAGTGTTTGTTGCTCGATATGGTGCTTTTCTTGAGAAACAGTTTCTCAATAAAACATCTAGTGGGAGTAAAATTGATCTTGAAGAAGTTCAAGAACCCGAAAATAACATGGAACCGATAGTAGAGACTGAACCAACTCTAAAAGAAGTTGTGGAACCAGTTCAAGATCCACAAGTCCATCGTAGATCAGATAGGTTACGATCCGCACCTGAGAGATATGGATTTCTCGTGTCGGAAAGTAATGAAGTAGAAGTCATTGAGAATGAAGAACCTACTTCCTATCAAGAGGCGATGTTTGATCCCGATTCGGATAAATGATTAGAAGCGAAGTTCGAATTGCAATCCATGTCGGATAATCAAGTTTGGAACTTGATTGAGCCACCCGAAGGTGTAAAAAGCATAGGATGCAAGTGGGTCTTCAAGAAGAAGACTGACATGGATGGGAAGGTGCATACTTATAAGGCTAGGCTTGTAGCAAAGGGATATAGGCAAACTCATGGTGTAGACTATGATGAAACCTTCTCGCCTGTTGCCATGCTTAAGTCTGTTAGAATTTTGATTGCCATAGCTACATATTATGACTATGAGATATGGCAAATGGATGTCAAAACCGCTTTCCTTAACGGAAAACTGCTTGAGGATGTGTATATGACAAAGCCCGAAGGTTTTGTAGATCCATAAAATTCTAGTAAGGTGTGCAAGTTGCAAAGATCCATTTATGGATTGAAGAAAGCTTCTAGGAGTTGGAATCTTCGGTTCGATGAGAAAATCAAAGAGTTTGGTTTTATCAAGAACAAAGATGAACCTTATGTATACATGAAATTCAGTAGGAGCGTTATGCTATTTCTCTTGTTGTATGTCGATGATATCTTACTCATTGGAAATGACATTCCTGCACTTGAGACTGTCAAGTCTTGGTTAGGGAAGTGTTTCTCAATGAAAGATATGGGCGAAGCCGCTTACATTCTTGGTATCAAGATCTATAGAGATAGATCAAAGAGGATCATTGGTTTGAGTCAAAGTACCTACATTCATAAGGTTCTTAGAAGATTCAAGATGGAAAATTCTAAGAGAGGAAACTTGCCAATGGGTCATGGTGTTACTCTTAGTAAGACTCAGTGTCCTAAGACAACTGATAAACGAAAGAGGATGAATGATATTCCATATGCTTCGGCTATTGGTTCTATCATGTACGCTATGATTTGTACTAGACCCGACGTTTCGTATGCTTTGAGCATGACAAGTCGTTACCAATCTGATCCGGGTGAGAACCATTGGATGGCAGTCAAGATAATCCTAAAGTACTTAAGAAGGACTAAGGATGCGTTCTTGGTATTTGGAGGGTTGGAAGAAGATCTTGTTGTAAGTGGTTACACAGATGCTAGCTTCCAAACCGACAAGGATGATTTCCGATCGCAGTCGGGATTTGTGTTTATGCTTAACGGAGGTGCGATATGTTGGAAGAGTTCCAAGCAGAGTACTATTGCCGATTCTACTACTAAGGCCGAATATATAGCGACATCCGATGCAGCTAAGGAGGCGGTTTGGATCAAGAAGTTCATTAGAGACTTGGAACTTGTTCCAATTATCACTAATCCGGTGGAACTTTATTGTGACAATAATGGTGCCATTGCGCAAACAAAGGAACCAAGGTCACACCAGAGATCCAAACATATACTTAGATGTTTCCATCTCATTCGAGAGTTCATTGATCGGGGAGACGTTAAGATATGCAAAGTATCAACCGATGATAACATTGGGGATCCGCTTACAAAGCTCCTCGTACAAGCTAAGCATGATGGTCATGTGAGGTCCATGGGTATTAGATACATAGATGGAGCCTAGTGCAAGTGGGAGATTGTTGGTGTAGTGCCCTAGGTGTTTAGTTATATTTGACTTATTATCTAAACCACTATGTAATCATCTTTATCATTTATCGAGGGAAAGTATTATTTTGTTCATTATATGTTTTGCATGTTTATTATATTGAAATGCGTCCCTATTTGTTGAGAACAACTAGTATAAGTTGGTAGTCGATAATCAGGGAGATGATTATATGCATGTGATGCACATTACACTTATGGATACTTGCTAGAGAACAAGTATTGGACATGACCTAACAATGAGATTTATGACATGGTCAATAGTCATATATGTCATGAATAAATCTCATGATAGTCGTGTTATTGAATCCTTGTACCTGAGATTATCATCGTCTTCCACATGATGAAGATTGTGTTTGATATAGTCTAACACTATCTTTAACTGGATAGCAATAAGGGCTATGTTGGCATGATTGGACTCATGTAGGGAAGAATGATAAGTCAAGACGGGATTTGTCCCTCTTATGAATAGAGATGTTTGCTTGGGCCCCTCGATGAATGAAGTTGATGAAATGTGTGGCCACACTCAAGTGATTTGATAGAGATCAACGGCATTTGGATTATCAACATATTCGGGATCGAGAAATCATTGAACAAGATGAGTTGACATAGACCATGACTCATGTTCAATTAGACATCGTGGACAAAGGGATTGTGACATTTGATTATCGAGGAATCAAGCTTTGATGTTATATTAATTGGGTGGACATAATGGATTGCTAGAAACCACTTATGTCTTGTGAGTTTGATGTTTCAAACTCACTACCAACATAAATATAATTCCTATAGGGTCACACACCAAGAACGGATTGAAAAACGGCCAAAAAATGGATTTTTGGGTGAGGCAGGCGCCTCACGAAAGGCGGGGCGGGCGCCTGGAAAGCAGAAAATTTAGGAGGCTAGTGGATGGTTTGAGGCAGCCGCCTGGGGCTACCTGGGGCACGCGCCTCGAGACCAGAAACACCCCCGGCCTGTTTTGCTGCAACTCCGAATTTGGCTAGGAAAAGGACTATTTACAAAGTATAAATAGAACCCTTTTGCCTCAGCCTTGGTACACATTTTTAGAGGTTTTTGAAACACTAAAACATAGATTTTGATTGAGAATCAAAGATCTAAAACACCCCAAATCAATTCCATTGAACAACCATTGATTGTTGAATATTGATTCAACAATCGGAGATCATCTAGCAATCAAATCAAGAATTGTTCTTGGTCCGTTCGCGTGTGGATTACCGATAGAGGGTGATAGGTTAATCACCAAAAGCTTAGAGTCTTTATCCATCGATTCTTCACAAAGTAAAAGACAAGGAGAAGATCAAAACCTAAAATCAATGGTTTTGAGATTCGTTTTGAGATCTGAATTTCAGATTCGATTTCAAGCAAACTTAATCGCATTCAAGGTATGTAAATTCTATTTCTTATATAATTCTAATCTCTTCATGCTAGACGGATTTAGGGCTAGGGTTTTGATGTTAATGTTAAATCTTCCGCTGCTTTTGTAACCCCAAAACCCAACAAAAGTAACTCATGCGCCAAGTCCGGCGGCAAGGAAGAGTGCAAAGGATAGAGTTGAGGTTGTGCGAGATGATCGCAGGAGAGATAGCGGCAATCAGGGCGGAGGTTAGGCAGGAGGAAGGGGTGGCCGTGGTGATGGCCAAGCGGAGCCGCATAGAATTATCAAGTATAGTAGACTGAACACCCCTATCAGCGAGATTTTGAAGAGGGTAAATTTGCCTGAGCCTTACCCCATCAAGGAAGGAACTTCGGGAGCTAGGGACAGAGACAGTTATTGTGATTATCACAAAGATATAGGGCATAAAACTGATGATTGTTACAACTTAAGGAAAGTAATTCAGATGCAGATTGACAGGGGTGATTTGAAGGAGTATTTGGAAGAGAATGTTGGGCGAGATGATCAGAGAAGGCAGGAGAGAAATTTGGTTGATGTGATTCAGGACCTGTTGCCCAGCGTAGCTTAGTTGAATAATCAAATAATGACTTTGTCGCACAGCTTTAATGTTCCCCAGTATCCCGCCAGCGAAGATAGGGTGATTAGCTTCTCCCGACGAGAATTGGCTGTCACTAAAAGCCACGGGAATCAGCCAGTGATTATCATGATTTATCCAGGCAACAACATAGTGCAGCGAGTCATGGTGGATTCAGGAGCAAGCAGGAATGTCTTGTATTACAATGCTTTTAAAAGGATGAACTATATAGAGGCCAATTTGGTGTCGTACAAGGGATATTTAGAAGGCTTTACCAACCATTTTTTCAAGGTGAAGGGGATGATTATGTTGGATGTTGAGGTTGGCGAGGGTAGGATGGCGAGATCTGAAAATATTGAATTCATGGTGATTGACCTTGTTTCCCCTTACAATGCCATAGTGGGAATCCCATTCATGTTAAGTTTTGAAATGGTTTTGTCAATTCCCCACCAGAGGGTGAAATATCCTACTCCCAATGGGATAGGTTTTTTGAAGAGTGAGGTGATCACTGTGATAAGGAAGAAGAAAGAAATGCAGAAGGCCAAGGCGGAAAGTACGAGCTCAATGACTACCAAGTCTGCTTCTAGACAATTAAGGATAAATGTAGTTGAAATTGTGGAGGTTGTGGAGGATGAGGCTGATTGGATAGTGACAGAAAGTATGATGAATGGAACATCTATGGTAGTGGTCGCGGCAAGGGAGATTCCAGAAGTGATGAGAGTTGAAGTTGAGGAGGTGCAGGAAATTGAGGTGATGAGTGTGCGAGAATCTGAGATGGTTATTGTGAGAGATTTTGAGCAGGAAGCTGGTGTGCAAGAAGTTGACCCAATTGAGGTGCGAGAACCTGAGGACGAAGCTCCAGAGCAGGAAGTTGATGTGGTAGAGATGCGGGAACCTGAGCTTGAGGTTGTTGAGCGGGATGTTGATGGCGGGAACAGTTTTGCAATGGACGTTGTGAGCGTGGCCCAGAATTTGAGTAATGCATGGGTTGTGAGGTTGTTACATATGGCAGAGCCGAGGATTGAAGAAGTTGTTGAAGAAGTTGTTGAAGAAGTTGTTGAAGAAATTGCTGAAGAGGTTGTTGAGGAATCTGATGAAGATTGAGGTGGAGGATGCAGAAGGACGGCCAACTGGGAACGTTTTTGCTGATCCCAGGAAGGCGATTGTCGCTAGGAGCAGGAAGAGGAAGAGGATGGAGGTGGAAACATTGCAGGTGCGGGATGAGCCTGACATTCAGGCGGGAGAAGAATTGGAGGAGATAGAAGTCAACAACTATTTTCCAGAGCAGAAAATAAAGATTGGAAAACAATTGTCGCGAGATGAGCGGGAATGTTTGGTTGAGTTTTTGAAAGAGAATTTGGATGTGTTTGCTTGGCGGCCGGAGGATATGAGGGGAATTGACGAGAATGTGGCTATGCACTGTTTAAATGCTGATCCTAACATAGAGCCGTTCAAGCAGAAAGTGAGGCATTTGTCGCCTGAGAAAGAGAAGGCAGTGTTGGAAGAGGTTGATACGTTGTTGAAGGCGGGAATAATTGAGAAGATCCAATATCCCATTTGGTTGGCCTGTCCAGTTATGGTTTTGAAATCAAACAAGAAGTGGAGAATGTGTATAGATTTTACAGACTTGAATACGGCGTGTCCCAAAGTCTGTTACCCGCTGCCCAAAATTGATAAATTGGTTTATTCTATTGCTGGCCATAAAGTGTTTAGTTTTATTGATGCTTATTCGGGATATCACCAAATTAAGATAGTGGATGAAGACAGGTCGAAAATAGCCTTTAGGACGCCGAAAGGAAATTTTTGTTATAAGATGATGCCATTCGGATTGAAGAATGCTGGAGCGACTTATCAAAGAATGGTGAATGAAGTGTTTAAATCACAGATTAGGCGGAATATAGAGGCTTACATTGATGATATGGTGATAAAGACCAAGGAGAATAATCATTTGATAGATCTCGCTGAGACATTCGAGAGCCTAAGGAGAAATTCAATGAAACTGAATCCGAGTAAGTGTACCTTTAGAGTCACGGCGGGAAATTTTTTGGGGTTTTTGGTGAACAGGCGCGGGATTGAGGCCAACCCAGAGAAAATTCAGGCTTTGCTGGACATGTCGCCTCCAACGTCTATCTGCGAGATCCAGTGGTTGAATGGAAGGATAACTGCATTGGGACGGTTTATCTCCAGATCTGCGGAAAGATGTTTACCTTTTTTCAAGGTGCTGAAAGGCGGGAAGAAGTTTGAGTGGGATGAAGAGTGCAGAGTGGCGTTTGAAGAGATGAAGGCTTATTTGGGGAAGCCACCTTTGTTGTGTAGTGATGGACGAAAATCCACTGTGTAATAAATTACCTTGCAAGTACAAGTTACCGAAGTAGCAGTACAAGTAAGGGTCGAACCACAGAGACTTGAGTGTTTCAACAAGTAAATTTAATTAATGCTAAAAGTAACAAAAAGGGGGTTTTTGATTTTCGAATGATTTAAAATAAAATAATGCAAAGAAAAATAACTAATGATTATGGATCGCAAAATTAAACAAAGAGGGAATTCAAATTTCAACTAAGAGATTCACGGATCGGTCATTCAAAATACATTCACTTTATGCCATTTTATTAACAAAGCCATCAATATTCATTCTAGGGTTCATTCACAAAATCATGAGTTGGGATGGTTTGGTGTGCGATTTGCAACTCAAGTATTCTTCTTTTGTTATACTTCCAGTTACGTAGGTATAACAATTAAAGAACTCATGAAGACCTAAGGAATATAGGAACCTAAACCAATTGATTTCAGTTACGTCCTCAATTAGGTTTAAATAGTAAAATAGAGGTCATGTATCTATGCCCGAGTTAACGTAGCAATGGATACCCACAAGTTCTAGGGCCAAAAATATCTTAGCATAAGTTTGAAACCCTAGAACAGATTAAAGCTATTTTGCTATTCTAGAAAGAAATTGAATTAATAATTAAAACATCATGGCATAGAGATCATGTATTGCTACAACCAATTCGCAAATCAAAAGAAAATTAGCTACTCATGCTAAAACTAAGAATTACAATAATCAAAAGAAAAGACATAAACCTGGACCTAATGGTTGAAGATAAGAGATTCTTCAAATCCTTCAAAACATGAATTCCAAAAGAAAATAAAGCATAAAAATAATGTCTCCTGCAATTCTCTATTTAAAATGGGGAAGAAAGGGTGGAACTTTTGGAAAGGGAAAGAAATCCTCCTTAAAAAAAGGAAAACTGCCATTCTGATGATGGGACATGGGCGGTCGCCCACCTTGCCCTGGGCGGTCGCCCATGTATACAGCAGTTGGGATCTTCAGCCTTCACCACGCCTGGGCGGTCGCCCATGTCAACAGCAACTTCATGTCTTTGAAACTCCATCTTGGGCGGTCGCCCACCACAACAGTGTTTCCACCAGTTTTCTCCTTTCCTGATTTTCTTCAAATTACTCACGGGTCCTTGTGGTTCAAAATTTCGCCATAATTGATCTTTATTTCACACCTTCCCGCTGTTTAACCCTGTACTAACAAGACTCCAAAACATCGATTAAAACACTACAAAACCCGGGGAATCAAACTCAAAGTAAGTGAGAAAGTTTATAAAATGGGTGTGTAAAAACACATCCATCAAATACCCCCAAACTAACCTTTTGCTCGTCCCCGAGTAAAACAAAATATGAAACTACCCAACAAAAAGTAACTAAACAACTAAAAAGAATATATTTGGGATGTTCCATTCACCATGGGAAATTTTGTTGCCAAACAAGTCTCAGATCCTTACACCAAATAGTCACAGCGTGCTTTCATGAACATTGAAATAAAGTTACATTGATGCAAAAACCCACAATTTTCCACTGTGGCCTGAATGATGAAGTGATGTATGGTAGCTCATTGTCACACTCTAAGATTGTTTATGGGTTCACTAAATGATGCTCTAACATAGTATGTATCAAATACAATCACAAAGGGACACTAATATGCATATTTACACAATTGTCAACCCGGCTAATCGATAATGAATAGAAAGATATGGCTTTGAGTGTTATTTGAGTGAAGGATCGCATGGCTAGGTTCACGGTTACAAAAGAAGGTAAGGATATACGAAATAGGAAAGTGAAACTAAGAAATCTTCTGTTTACTATTACAACCTCACTACAATGATTCACTCCGCTCACCTTTTACTTCCCACTGTGCCAACCCCCAAACTAAAACTTTTCATACGTGAATAAACATGGGGTTGAGCACATTCCCTTGTTTTCTGTGACCTTGTCTAATTTCCAGCTTTTGACACAATGGAGGGGCAAATATTTTTATATAATTTTTATTTTTTTATTTTTTTAATTTTTTAAATTTTTTTTTTACATCCCCTCTTCATTGCATTTCACACCCATTTCTATTTTTGCACTTTGACCACAATTTATACATTCAATTCCAATCACCCAAATTCAACCCATATTCCCAATCATTCCTTAGTTCACTTTCCAATAAAGGTAAGGCATCCTAGCACTAAGTGAAAGAGGTAGGGAAAAAGGCATCAACTGAGGGCAAATGACGGTCTCACTGTTTCATTCTTTTCGGTTAACAGCTCAAAAGGGGTTCTAGCGGTAAATTTTATTTACTGAGTTCGAAAGTCCAAGGTTCACAAAAGGGTTGAAAGAATTTAGCCATATATATCAAAATAGCCTAGTGACGTGTTATTGATAATCATGCAAACAATGTTCTAGGGACCCCGAGAATGCACAAGTGATCCCATAAAGGACACCTAGAGTGACAACAATGATCAATGATAAATGGAAGTGAGAGGTGGTGCAATCATGGTTTATTGTTTCAATGTAACCCTAATTCTCAAATCCAAGACAGCACCAGTGATTAACAAACAACACTCAATCATCACAGACTTTGGCCAACATATCCCAAAATAAAGAGAACAATTTTTTTTAATTTTTTTAATTTTATTTTTTTTTAACAAAACTGGAAATCCTAAACTAGCATGGTGATAAACTAGCACTAACAAGGATACCCCACCCCCAAACTAAAAACTTTCATTGTCCCTAATGAATGGAACAAAAAGCACAATAGAAGAACAAAGGGTTAGGGATACCTCCAACCAAAACTCATCGATAGTACTGGTCCCAAGGACCAAACGAGTGATGTTGTTGCTGCTGCTGCTGTGAGGACGGCTGCTACCCATCCCAAGAGGGCCACCCCATCATCTCCTGTGGGTCCCGATACTGCGGGGGGTGGTATGGAATGTGATGTGGCGACGGAGGTGGTGGAAGTCTATCCCTTATCTCAGAAAATATCGCCGTCTGCTTGTCTTCCATTCCCTGTCTCCACATACTAGCAGCGTACAAGTCCTCAGTAACCCGTGAATGCACCTGCCGCTGACTTTCTTCCAAACCCATCAATCTCTGATTAAAACCATCAAACTGGCCTCGCAGCTCCCCAATATCCCCTGCCAAAGCATCCATGTGACCCGCCATGTAATATGTGGCCTCCGTAGGGGTGAACTGTTGCTCCTCCATCTCTTCATCAACAATTCTCTCTCTCCTCCCTCTAGATGACCCTTCACCTGGCTGCAAAGTATGCCCTTTATTTGTGAGGGACTTTTTGCTCACATCGGTCCCAGATGAAATAATGTCCCTCACAATCCGAAGACGGGTAAAATTGACCCCCGCCAGCTCAATCAGCCCAGAAATTAGCAAAGGGAAATTAAAATTGCACCTGCCCATACCCTTGTATGTATTTACCATCTCCATAGATATAGTCAACCCGGTGTTGAAATTCTGCCCAGAAAACACAACATTCATCAAAAGGGCTCTCCTCCAATGCACATCCCCATAATGAGATGTGGGCATAATGCGCTCACAGATAAACCGGTGCAAGGCCCTCATCCTAAAATCCAAATCTCGAGCCTTTTTAACATTCTCATTTCTCAACAAAGCCAAATCGATATCCACAAAATATAGGGCCAACCTATCAAGATTCCCCGCCACATTTCTCTCCATAATCTTGGCATTGGAATAGTAGGCACAAGCATCATTCTCAAACCCGGGAGACACCATCCCATAATAGATATTTATATCCTCATCATTATACCACACATTTTTACCCCTCACAACCGCACACTTCCTCACCTCCCCTGCCTCATATGCATTAGCATAGAATTCCCTCACTAACAGTGCCGACCCATGATTATCCGGTCATCTCGCCAAGTTACCCCACCCATACCTTTGAAAAATTTCGTCCAAATCAAGCTCCTCGGGCTTGAACTCATTTTCAATAGCAAAAGCCTTATTCTCATATTTATCAAAAAACGTTTGCGCCTTGCTACCCACAAATTTAGTCGCATCAAAGGCAACTTCCGGGATGGGGAGGTTTCTTTACCTTGGCATTCTTATTCAAAACCCACCACACTTGCACAAAGAAGGCACTAAAGAAGAAGGGTGAAATCTTACTTGCCGAAAAGTTCGTCGGAGCAGTCGCCGGAGTGTCACCGGAATTGTAGAAGACGACCGGAGAAAGAAGATTCACACCTTTTTCACTGATTCCCACACAAATCTTTCACCTTTGAGCTTCAAAATTCAACTCTTGCAACCTTTTTTTCCTTTGTTCACTTTTCAAAATTCTTGCTCAACAATGGTAATTTTGGGGTTTCACTCTTAGTTTAGGAGGTTGAAGAAGGTGGAGAAGGTGATTTAGTAGACAACTAGGGAGATTGGGTAGTGGATTTGGGTGATTGAAGGGGCAATTTTTAGAGAGAGAAGGGGTATGGGGCAGAAATTTAAGAGAGAGAAAGGGAGAAAAGGAGAAGGTGTTTTGAATTTTTGGAGAGAGAAAGGGGAAGGCGGCTTAGAGTTAAAAATCAAAACGCCAGAAAATTGTTATGGGCGGTCGCTCACCTCCTCTTGGGTGGTCGCCCAGCTGTCCAGAAATTTATGTTTTTTACGTCTTTTGAACATGGGCGGTCGCCCATCCCCTCATGTGCGGTCGCCCATCAGCACAGAAAGTTTTACACCTTGCATCGTATGAATCAGGGCGGTCTCCCACAACCTATTAGCGGTTGCCCATGTGTACAGCAACTTTGACTTCATTCCAATTCAGTCATGGGCGGTCGCCCACATCACCTTGGGCGGTCACCCACCATTACAGAATGTCACACGAATTTTTCCAATCAATCTTGGGCGGTCGCCCAACACATCATAGGCGGTCGCCCACCTCAACAGTCAAATTTTTTGCTGGTTTCTTGCCTGCATATCACCACAAAACAAAACCCAAAGCATAATATCTCTTTATACACTAAAATTGACTCACAATTTGATCGCACTTTCGTTGCCTACGTCCCCATTAATGTGGGCGGACTACCCACAAGAATAGGCTCAGGTCACCGTAGTTCGACACGTTCACGAAATAAAAGACGAAAAACACGAAATTTTTTTTTAAAATAAATACCTCCACCCCCACACTTAAACAATGCTATGTCCTCATGGCATAAACCAAGAAAAACACAACACATTCAAAATGCAAAGATTAAAATAACCGAAAAGAAAATACCGAAAGCAGTAAATGTTACCTACATTGGGTTGCCTCCCAATCAGCGCTTTGGTTTTAGTCGTTAAGCTCGACGTCATGCCCCAAAGGAACTAAGTGGCCTCCTCCGGGTCCACCAACTCGACCACATCAATTTCCTCCATGTCTGCAAGAATGTGAACACCTTCATAATAGGGTTTTACCCTTTGTCCATTGACCTTAAAAGAAGTCCCATTTGTCAAATCTTTTAGCTCTACCGTTCCATGGGGAAATATTTGCAACAATTCAAAAGGTCCCGACCATTTGGACCTTAACTTGCCCGGAAACAACTTCAAACGGGAATTGAAAAGCAAGACTTTCATACCAGGAACAAGGGTCCAAGACTTCAAATTCTTGTCATGGTACCTCTTGGTGCGTTCCTTATACAATTTCGCACTCTCATAACTTGCTTGCTGCATCTCCTCCAACTCATCAAGTGCAAGCAATCTTTTCTCTCCGGCTTGTGTCAAGTCCATATTGAGTTCTTTGATAGCCCAATAAGCTTTATGTTCCAACTCAACAGGGAGATGACATTCTTTCCCAAAAACAATCCGGAACGGACTCATCCCAATGGGTGTTTTATATGACGTCCGGTATGCCCAAAGTGCATCATTTAATTTCAAAGCCCAATCCTTTTGGTTAGGACGCACCGTCTTTTCTAACACCGCTTTGATTTGCAGGTTACTTACCTCAACTTGACCCGAAGTATGGGGGTGATATGCTGTAGCCAACTTGTGAACAACCCCATACTTTTTCAAAACCGTATTGAACCTCTTGTTCGTGAAGTGAGTGCCTTGATCACTAATAATCGCCCGTGGCACTCCATACCTGCTGAAAATACAATCACCAACAAACTTGCAAACAACATTAGCATCGTTAGTACGGGTAGGAATTGCTTCCACCCACTTTGACACATAATCGACTGCCACAAGTATGTACAAATAACCCTGGGATGGGGGAAAAGGGCCCATAAAATCAATGCCCCAAACATCAAAAATATCAACAATTAAATTGTTTTGGAGGGGCATCTCATCACGTTTTCCTATACTACCGACCCTTTGGCACCTATCACACCTAATGCAAAACTTTTGAGCATCTTTGAACAAAGTGGGCCAATAAAGACCCGATTGAAGCACTTTCCTAGCGGTCTTTTGGCCACTAAAATGACCCCCATATTGGAGTTCATGACAAAATCTCAACACACTGCTTTGCTCATGGTCCGGAACACACCTCCTAACAATTTGGTCCGGACAGATTTTCCACAAATAAGGATCGTCCCAAATATAATGCTTCACATCCGACTTGAACTTACATTTTTGGTCATAGGTGAAGTGTGGTGGCATCAAATTAGACGCAAGATAATTAACAAAATCTGCATACCAAGGCTCTTGGACATGTACAGCGAGAAGTTGTTCATTCGGAAAATTTTCATTAACCGGAATCATACTCTCTTCGACATTAAAATACGAATAGTCCTCAAGCCTCGACAAATGATCCGCCACCACATTTTCAGTCCCCTTTTTATCCCGAATCTCAACATCAAACTCCTGTAACAACAACATCCACCTCAACAAACGAGGCTTAGCATCCTTCTTATTCAACAAATATCTCAATGCAGCATGATCAGAATAAATAATTACCTTCGACCCAAGCAAGTAAGAACGAAATTTTTCCAAAGCAAACACAACAGCCAAAAATTCTTTCTCAGTGGTGGTGTAATTCAGTTGTGCATCATTAAGTGTTCTACTTGCGTAATGGATGACGGAAGGTAATTTATCTATCCTTTGTCCTAAAATAGCCCCAATAGCAAAGTCCGAGGCATCACACATGATCTCAAAAGGGTGAGACCAATTGGGACTAGAAAGAATGGGAGCACAAGTCAACTTTTCTTTAAGCAAATTGAAAGCATCAACACACTCTTGATCAAAGATGAACTCTGTATCCTTGGCAAGCAGATTATATAAAGGCTTACAAATTTTTGAAAAGTCTTTTATGAATTGCCTATAGAAATCCGCATGCCCAAGGAAACTTCGCACACCCTTTACCGAATTCGGGGGAGGTAATTTAGGAATCACATCAATTTTTGCCCTATCAACCTCGATCCCCTTACTCGACACAATGTGCCCCAAAACAATACCATGTTTCACAAGAAAATGACACTTTTCCCAACTCAAAGTCAAGTTGGTTTCGCAACACCTTTTCAAAACAGATGTCAAATTCTTTAAACAACCATCAAAACTGTCTCCCATAACAGAAAAATCATCCATGAATACCTCAACACACCTCTCAATCATATCAGAAAAATGGAGGTCATACACCTTTGAAATGTCGCAGGTGCATTGCAAAGCCCGAAAGGCATCCTCCTAAATGCATAAGTGCCAAAAGGACATGTGAAGGTGGTTTTGGATTGGTCTTTAGGGGCTATGGCAATCTGATTGTACCCCGAAAAACCATCAAGAAAACAATAATAAGAATGACCCGACAACCTCTCTAGCATTTGATCAATAAACGGCAAGGGGAAGTGATCTTTCTTGGTTGCCGCATTTAATTTTCTCAAGTCAACACACATCCTAAGAACGGTCACTTCCCTCATTGGCACATCCTCACCTTTCTCATTTTGCACAACAGTAATGCCCGATATTTTTTGTACCACTTGTACCGGGCTTACCCATTCACTCTCATCCACCGGGTAAATAATACCCGCATCTAACAACTTAAGAACCTCTTTTCTCACAGCTTCCTCCATGTGAGGATTCAATCTTCTCTGTCTCTCTCTAGAAGGCTTAGCACCATCCAAGAGATGAATTTTGTGCATGCACATCGAGGGACTGATTCCCTTAATGTCCTTTAATGTCCACCCAATGGCCTCTCTATACTCACACAAAACAGCAATCAATTGGGCCTCTTGTTCGGTGGACAAATCAGATGCAATAATAACAGGCAAAGTCTCTTCCTCTCCTAAAAATGCATATTTTAAATTTGCAGGGAGAGTTTTCAGCTCAAGGACCGGGGGAATCACAATAGAGGGCACCAACTTCTCATTGAAGTGGCCTAGGGGGTAAAATGGGCCATCACTAGGATGGTGCTCGTCGGCCTTATCCACAGCCATCAGTTGAGCATCCGCATTATCCCTAAGTTTCTCACCGCTCATTGACATCAACGACTCTAACTCCTCACAATCTCTCTCATGCCATGAAATCCCACTCACACAATCATCAACCACATCAAACTCATCCACAAACATGCAAGACTCATCATAGCCCACCGCATTTTTCATTACATCAAAAACATTTATTTCAATCTTTTCATTTGCAACGGTCATGGAGAGAGTGCCATTACCAACATTGATCACGGTGTTGGTCATTGCCATGAATGGTCTCCCAAGTAATATGGGTGAATCACGGCGACTACCCTCACCGCGAGGCATCTCTAAAACCACAAAATCCACCGAAATGATTAATGACCCAACCTGAACTAAAACATCCTCTACGATGCCCAATGGTCTTTTAATGGACCGGTCGGCAAGTTGTAGGGCCATCATAGTGGGTTTTAGCTCAGGTAAACCCAACTCAAGGTACATGTAATATGGTAACAAATTAATGCTAGCCCCGAGATCAAGCATAGCTTTCACCGTGTGAGAATCCCCCAAAGTAATGGAAATTAGAAAACTCCCGGGGTCTTTCATTTTCGGTGGAAGACTATGTTTAACCACAGCGCTCGCACTCTCACCCAACACCAACTTATCATCTTTCCCGTACTGAATTTTCCTGGAATTAATTTCTTTAAAGAATTTTGCATATGCAGGAACATTCTTGATCACATTCAAAAGAGGCAAATTTATATTAACTTACAAAAACATGTCAATCAGCTCTTTCATTTGATGATCAAGTTTGTTTCTCAAAAATCTTCCAGGAAAAGGCACGGGAGGTACATATGGCTTGGGGATGGGTTTCTCAACAGTCACATCTTTCCCCAATCCATTTGTACCTTCATCCTCAAACACAACATCCTTAACAATCACATTTTCCACAACAGGGGAATCAACAACAGGGGTATAGGGAGAGAAGAAGGAGAAGCTACCTGATTGTCTACCTGTTTGCCACCACTTAAGGTGATGATGGCCTTAGCTTGCTCCCCTTGGCTCAGAAATGTGCCCGGCTGTCGTCCCTATAATGCCTCAGCCAATTGACCCAGTTGGGTCTCCAACTTTTTCATTGCAGCAGCTTAGTTGTTACTTGCTTGCTACTGCTCTGCTCTTGCCTGATGTTGCTCATCTCTCATTTGATCCATTGCCACTTCCCAAGGCTCTTTCTTCCTCTCATATGGCCCCTGAGGTGGTTGGGGGTGGAGAGTTTGATTCTGTTGATTTCCACCCCATGACAAATTGGGATGTCTCGGCCCTGCTTGCCATCCTGGGTTGTATGCATTCCCAAACTGATTGTTGCTTGGTGGTGTAGACACCCCATTCTGAACGCATCGGATCATACTTATACCACTCTAAGTCTCGCTTTTAGTCAAAGAAGTAGAAATCCACCATTTCGTCATGTTTCGTTAAGTTTTGACTAACCACCGTTAGTTCGGGACTAAACTGCATACGAGATAACGAGGAAAGGACAAAACTGTCCACAGGAGCAATATCTCGCCGCGAGATGGCGTGTCTCGCGCGAGATATCTCCCTCTGCAGATTGCAGACGACAGTTCCCTCGTCGATTTCAACCTCTTTTCGAGATAAAACTTTATCTCTCCGGCCAACCAATGGGAGAGGAGGTCTAGAACCATCTGATAGGGTTTTAACTCTCCACTTCTTCATATCCAACCTCTATAAATACTTGGTGACTTCCAAGGCTCAGGGGATCGGAGGTCGGAAGTCGAAAATCCCAAACCTCGAATTTACACAACACACACATTTTGTCATTTTCTTTCCCTGAAGGAATCCCTCAAAATCATCCTAAAAACTCACCTCATAGTTCGTTTGTCAACCTTGTTGATAAACAAGCATCAATCTCCAAACCAAGGACCAAGGCGAAGCTCTGTCCGTGTGAAGGGTCGACTCTAAACTCGAGTCGAAACTCTGTCCAAATCACCTCACGCAAGGTAATTCCTAATCTTCCTTCTAATTGATTGTTAGAGTGGTATAAGTCCATAGAATCTAGGATCGGCCTAGAGCCTCTCCAAATCATGGAGATGGTCTCGAAGCAATCGATTCTACATTCCGTTTGACCTCGTCAAATGGACCTTTATTTGTAGTATTTAGATTCGTTTTTTACTTCTTCTTTTGAAAAACCTCTCTTTTCTTTAGCAAGACCGATCTCCGGATTGGGTGAAATGGATGCCTTCTAAACCTACCCATTTCATAACCTAAGCCCCGAACTCAAATCTCTTTCAAATGGTTTTTCTATGTTTCCAATCAAATAATATAGGTGGCGACTCATAAAAAATAAAAGGAATCAGAATTTCTTTCTCGCAACGCTACAGTGGCGACTCCGCTGGGGAGTGAAAATTAAGAGGCTTAAACTTGCGTCAAAATTAAAAGAGAGGTTTTCAAAAAAAAATTGTAAATTCGATTTTCTGCTCTCAGATGAGGCATATCTCGCACGAGATATCATATCTCGCGCGAGATATCGCCTCGGCAATCTGGTTGTTTTCTGGTTTCTCCCGTTCATCTCATAATCCAAGACGAGAGTCGAACACGCAAGGGGGATCCCAGAATTCATTATCTGCAGAGTTTCTGCATCTTAAGGCCTCCCTTAAGGTGTAGAACTCGGACCTTTATTTTCCTTAAATAATTGATTATTATTTATGAACTGCGTGTGATTGGGTTTTATTTAATTAAAGTCCGGTCCATTGGGGATTCGGGAGTTGTAAATTAAATTATTTATCTCTCTTTATCTCTCTTTATGTGGAACTACGACGGCCGAGTCTTCCTAGATTGGGAGAAACGTAGGCAACCACTTGGTGCGGCCACTATCCGTTTTCTCTTTTGATTTTCAAAAAACTTTCTATTTTACTCTATCACATAGATTGACTATCACACACGCGCACATCATACTATAACCTGTCATTGCACCGCATACCCTCTATAAACCCGGGACCCACACTAAGGACGGATGACGGTAACCACCTAGTCGCCGGTCTCTCCGAAGTTGGACAATCCCACTCCGCGTATTCAATCCACTTAGATTGTCATATCGCGGAGAGCCTAGCCTTCCAGCCCTGCATCGCCACATTCTCATGTAGATTGACTTTTTAGGATCACTCCGTGACCGGTCGGTTTTTGACTCGGTGATCTTTTCTTGTTTTTGACCAAAACAAAGCCATGCAAAATTGACAATAAAGAAGGATTCGGAAAAGTTCCTTCGGAAAAAGTCCCTTCGGAAAAAGTCCCTCGGAATGACCCTTTCGGATGTCCCTTCAAGAAAAATGTGCATATAATCCTTCAAAAAACAATCTTACATGGCTTTGTTTTACAAAAATCGGATTGATTGCTTAGTCGTTAGGTTCTGATAAAGGCCTTAGAAACCCCTCAAAACGGACTTTCCGTTCCGACCAAAAATTAGGGCTAAATAAAAATTGACTTTCCGTGTGATTATCTCGCGCGGGATTACTAATCTCGCACGAGATAATGCTTCTGTCTACTGAATTTGAGCCTGAGCCATTTAAGCCTGCTTCCGACTCGTTGGGGCTAGATCCTGATATCTGCATATCTTCCGTCGCTTTTCCGAAGCTACTCAACTCCAAGACTCCCAACACAATGTCTGACATCGACAACATTCCGGGAAATGAGACCCTGTCCGAAAACAACCACAAACTTCTGGAAGAAGCCAATGATCGCCTAGAAGTGCAAGCTTCCCAAATCCACACTCTCGTGGAAGAAATTCAAGAGCTTAGGGCTGCACTAGCCAACAAAGAAAAGAAGAAGAAAAATGACTCTTCCTCCGGAGAAGAGGAGTCATACACTAAAAGGGCCAAGGGTCGCCGCAAAAGCAAAGGCAAGAAAAAGAGGTACGAGTCTAGCTCATCATCTTCCTCATCCGACAATGAAAGCTGCACATCCAAGAAAGAAAGCAAGGGGGAAAGCAAGAATGAACCCCTTACCATGGCCATGCTGGAAAAGAAACTTGCATCCCTTGATGTGAGTAAGGGAGCCTCACTCTCTATTGATTACGATACCCTCCGTCAGTCCATGTCAAAGCTTCCTAGAAAGTACAAGACACCCGACATTGCAAAATTCAATGGCACCACCTGTCCCAAATCACATTTGGAGACCTACTCTTGGGCCATGCTACCTATGGGTGTTGATGACAATCTGTTAGCCCAATGCTTTCCACAAACTCTCGATGGTGCTGCTAGAGATTGGTATATGACTCTCCCACTCTCAACAAGACTAGACTGGCCACTCGCTAGTTGTACTTTCCAAAAACAATACGAGGACAACTCCACTTATCGCACCACTAGAAGGGATCTTGAGCAAACCAAGCAGCTTCCAAACGAGTCCTTCACAGATTTTGTTAAAAGGTGGAGAACCAAGCTAACCGAAATTGTTGATAGGCCCAGCCTAGACGAACAAATTCACATCCTCATACAATGCCTTAGAGAGGAATATCAAGACAAGCTAGCCGGAAACTATTTTCCTAGCTTCGCCGAACTTCACAAGTCGGGCATACGGTTAGATGACCTCATCAAACAGAAAAGGGAAGCCAAGAAAGAAAGTGGATTCCGTTACAACAAGAGCTCTTCTTCCTCTTCCAATCCCAAGGATGCATCTGTCAATGCCATTGTTTTCAATCATCCTGGAAATGGTAAATACTCCGCGGTGCCCCCACCACAAAAGAAGAAGAAGGATAGACATTATGACAAGCTTGAAGGAATCACCCAAGAAGAACTCTTCGAAGTGCTTGTCAAGAACGGGAAAATCAAACCAAGAGAAGGTGGGCCTCCAAAGAAAGATCTTCCTGCCAACCATGCTCATCACCTCTTCTGCAAGTACCACAACTTCACCGGTCACGACACCAACTCTTGCTTCCACTTGAAAGACGTCATCCAAGATTTGTTTGACGATAAAGAGATAGGGTTACCAAATGTTGTTACTAATCCCTTGCCAAACAATGAAGTCAATTTAATAGAGATAGAAAGTAGCTTCGAGGACCCTACTCGTCTAGCCACAATTGTGGATGAGAGCCCTCTTGAATTTAATGAATCTTCTTTCTGTTATATGATGTCTTGGGAGGAAATCTTAGAACAAAAGGGGAAGGGGTCTAAAACAGTCAACCTACTCACACGATCCGGTCGTGTGATCATCAACAAAGACCCAAGGGATGAAAATCCTCCAAAACAAGCTAAAGCCTCATCGTCAAATGAACCGGAGGACCCTCTCTTAACTCAATTGAAAAAGACACAAGCAAATATCTCGGTTTGGGATCTCATAGGAGCATCTCACAAGCACCGTGAGATGTTGAAAAAGGCATTAGCTCAAATGACCATTTCCTCAGAAGCAACACCCGAAGAGCTCACTCAAATGATTGGCCAAGTGCAGTTTGGCAACGTCATCACTTTCACTGACTTGGACCTCCCATCCTATGGGAACAATCATCATGAGGCCCTTTACATAACTGCTAAGGTGAATGGGTACCGAATGCCACGCATTTTGGTTGACAATGGTTCTGCAATCAATGTCCTCCCGAAGAAAGCCTTATCATCATTAGGCCTCACCCACAAAGACCTCAAGCCATCCGGGCATACTGTAAGGGGGTACGATTGTACTGCTAGAACCGCTCTGGGATCAGTTGTAATACCTGTAGAAATGGGACAAGTCACTATGAGCATCGAATTTCAAGTCATCGACATCCCGGCATCCTTCAACTTGCTACTTGGTCGCCCTTGGCTACATGACATAGGGGGTGTGCCCTCCTCCTTGCACCAATGCATCAAGTTCAGACACAACAACACTATAGTCACCATACACGGAGAGATGGTCACTGCTAGTCCTATCCTCGAAGTACAACATAGCACTTCTGATTTCCTGTTCAGTGGTTTTGAGATCGAGAAAGAAAGCACTGTGAACGTCATAGACACTTGCAACGAAAACGACTACTCAAAGGCACTTAGGTTTTCCGGAAGCCTTCCTGTCTGGAGAATGATGCTAGCAAAAGGGTACTTTCCTGGATTGGGGCTTGGAAAGCACTTACAAGGAATAACGGAACCACCACCGGTCCCCCCGCCTCACACAAAGCATGGACTAGGATACGACATCTCCATCCACGATGAAGATGACATAGAAGAGTGGGGCTTCACTCAAATCAAGTGGGAAGGAACCTCGTACAAAGACTGCAACGACCCAAAGTTCAAGGATTGCAACCTCAAACCATATCGGAGGACACTCAATGGCTACTTTGTTCGAGAAGGGGAAAGTATTCCCTACTTTATCTTTTCAGAACCATGGACTGATGATAAAGGAAAGCGCCAACCGGGCTTTGAAATCTTCAGCGACTGCGATGCTTCTCCAGATGAAACAGAATCCGTCCCACTAATCCCTAATGATTTGTGGGGCACGAAGGCAGAAATGACAAGCGAATGGGACTTTGTGTTGGGAGAAGACATGCTGCGACAATTCCAAGACCTGTGCCGGTTAGAAGACAGCCAGATTCATGCAATATCCAAGGGGGACGCTCCAACTACCGACTACACAAGACTAATACAGAAATGTGATAAGCCAATTCTAAACTGGCACGTCACCGGAGGACCAGTTGTTGATGAAGACTTCATGATCAAAGAGCTTGGTTGCACTCCCCACCCTCGCAGGAAGATAGGCCCTACAACTTTTACATTAGAAGCAGGCTCCACCTCCGATGAACTCACTCAAGAGGAAATCGAGGCGGTGGCTGAACATGTATTCCCTTACTTCCTTAATGAAAACTTTGATCTTTCCGAGTACCCTGAGATTGCTAACATCGTAAATGATGAATTAACTAATAATAATCAATATAACGAACACTTTAATAATGAATCATACGATGAGATAGATCAAGATAACGAACAAATCTTAAAAGAATTAGCTAAGCAAGTAGGTCGTTGTGGAAAGAATGGCCCCATTGACGACGAGGAAATGCAAACAGTTAATCTTGGGACAACGGAAGACCCCAGAGAAACAAAGATCGGCAGCTTCTTCAAGGGGGAAGACAGAGAAACCTTGACCCAGCTCCTCAGAGAATATGTCGACGTATTCGCTTGGTCCTACAAAGATATGCCCGGGTTGAATCGATCGGTTGTAGAACACAAGATACCACTGCTACCCAACGCCAAGCCGGTCAAGCGAAACTACGCAGAATCAAGTCGGAATGGTCAATGCAAGTGAAAGAAGAAATCATGAAACTCTTGAATGTAGGGTTCATCAAAGTGATTGAATATCCGGAATGGTTAGCAAACACGGTGCAAGTAGCCAAGTCGAACGGGAAAATACGAGTCTGTGTTGATTTCAGAGACTTAAACAAGTGTAAGTGTTCCAATTTGAGCTTGTTAGAATTTTCGTTAGAAAATTAACGAAAGTCATAACAATTACTAACATTCCTAACAATCCTAACTTTTCTAACAAAGTAAGGGTAAAATGGGCATTGCTATTTAGAGTTAAACCTTCCAAGGAATCTCAAAAAGCAAAAGAATTAAGAAAATCCCGAAACAGCAAGTTGAAAAACATTTTCTGCTGAGATTTTTGAATTTTATTCCTTGTGTCCAAAGCTGGAGCTGCATTTAATGAACAGTGCATGCCAAGCAGACCAATCCGCGCGGATGACTTTGTAAAGTCAGGAGGGCTATAAATTGAGCCCTCCAGTCACAAAAATAGAGAGCAACAACACATTTTGCACCGAACCTCTGGCGAAATATAGAGAGAAAACAGTGAGAATTCACTAAGAATTGTCACCTTTTTCTCTTCAATCTTTCCCAACTCACACTCATCCACTCACTCTCATATTCAAGCCTTAAACACTCATACACTCAAGCCAAAAACTCAAGAACACAAGGAAGATTGGTAAACCCTCCTTCTCCTTACCCTAAACTCCAACCATGCATGCATCTTCAAACTACAAAATGTAGTTCCTTCATCTTCTTGCTCTAGATCTAAGAAGATCACCATGGAAGACCATCTCCATGGATGATCTTCTACAAAGATCAACATTATTTTCAAGTTCTCTTACTTTCTTGCAAAGAAAACTCATTTTCAAAACCCTAAAAACCATTTTCAAGCAACTGTGATGATGTGTGAGTTGGGAAAGATTGGAGAGAAAAAGGTGACAATTCTTAGTGAATTCTCACTGTTTTCTCTCTATATTTCGCCAGAGGTTCGGTGCAAAATGTGTTGTTGCTCTCTATTTTTGTGACTGGAGGGCTCAATTTATAGCCCTCCTGACTTTACAAAGTCATCCGCGCGGATTGGTCTGCTTGGCGTGCACTGTTCATTAAATGCAGCTCCAGCTTTGGACACAAGGAATAAAATTCAAAAATCTCAGCAGAAAATGTTTTTCAACTTGTCATTTTTGGATTTTCTTAATTCTTTTGCTTTTTGAGATTCCTTGGAAGGTTTAACTCTAAATAGCAATGCCCATTTTACCCTTACTTTGTTAGAAAAGTTAGGATTGTTAGGAATGTTAGTAATTGTTATGACTTTCGTTAATTTTCTAACGAAAATTCTAACAAGCTCAAATTGGAGCACTTACAGTAGCCCCTCGGCGACGGCGCTTTCGAAGGAAGCGGGGTCGTCGATAAGAGTAAGGCTCCATATTTGGCGGGATGATCGAGTGATCGGGTGGCTGAACCTAGCGATAGGCTACCTACGTATCCCGAGTGGGAATCAAGCCAGTCGTAGTTCGGGTCTTTGACCCTGGAGATGATGGCGTTTTAGGTGCCTCGAACCTGATGAGCGAGTTCTGCAGTCGGTTGCTAGAAAGAAACTCTGCTGGGGATAAGAGATGACCATTTTCGGTCTGATGGGTATCCGCTCTGCTGGGGATAGGGATGACCATTTTCGGTCTCTGCTGGGGATGATTGCGATTTATCGCTTTCCTAGTGATAGCGTCTTAGGTGCCTCAAACCTTGGAGATGGCGTTTTAGGTGCCTCGAACCTTGGAGATGGCGCTTTAGGTGCCTCGGACCTTGGAGATGGCGTTTTAGGTGCCTCGAACCTTGATGATGATGGCTTTTTAGGTGCCTCGGACCTTGATGATGATGGCTTTTTAGGCGCCTCGGACCTTGATTGTGAAATGACCTTTCGATGGACTTTGTCTGCTGCCGAAGGAGAGGGTGACCGTTTTGGTCGAGGGGCTGGACCTAATGATAGGCTACCTACGTATCCCTAGTGGGAATCAAGCCCTTTCGTAGTTCGAATACTACTCGAGATTTCGTTGGCTTTTGGGATTCCGTTAACTTTGCTGGGGATTTCGTTAGCCTTTGCTGGGGAAAATCAGACGTATTCGTCTGGGGAATTGGTCTTACGTTTGACTGCCGTTTGATTTTGATGAAAGATACGGGATTTGGTTATCTTTCTCGGGGCACTCGGTCTTACGTTTTACTGCCGGGAAGGATTTTGATGAAAGATACGAGATCTCGTTATCTTTCTTGGGGAGATCGGTCTTACGTTTTACTGCCGGAGGTAATTTTGATGAAAGATACGGGATCCGTTATCTTTCTCGGGGCACTCGGTCTTACGTTTGACTGCCGGGGGTAATTTTGATGAAAGATACGAGATCTCGTTATCTTTCTCGGGGAGATCGGACTTACGTTTGACTGCCGGGGGATTTTGATGAAAGATACGGGATTTGGTTATCTTTCTCGGGGCACTCGGTCTTACGTTTTACTGCCGGAGATTGATTTTTGATGAAAGATACGGGATCCGTTATCTTTCTCGGGGCACTCGGTCTTACGTTTGACTGCCGGAGATTGATTTTTGATGAAAGATACGGGATCCGTTATCTTTCTCGGGGCACTCGGTCTTACGTTTGACTGCCGGGGGTAATTTTGATGAAAGATACGAGATCTCGTTATCTTTCTCGGGGAGATCGGACTTACGTTTGACTGCCGGGGATTGATTTTTGATGAAAGATACGGGATCTCGTTATCTTTCTCGGGGCACTCGGTCTTACGTTTGGCTAGGAGAAGATTTTGATGAAAGATACGGGATCTCGTTATCTTTCTCGGGCACTCGGTCTTACGTTTTACACGGGGTAATTTTGATGAAAGATACGGGATCTCGTTATCTTTCTCGGGGCACTCGGTCTTACATTTCTTTGCTTAGGGAATGATTTTGATGAAAGATACGGGATCCGTTATCTTTCTCGGGGCACTCGGTCTTACGTTTGACTGCCGGGGGTAATTTTGATGAAAGATACGGGATCTCGTTATCTTTCTCGGGGCACTCGGTCTTACGTTTGACTGCCGGGGATGATTTTTCTTGACAAGGGGTTGACTTTGGTTAACTTTTGTTAACTCTGTCAAATTGGGGACTGAATTGCAGAGTCCTGAAATTTTAAGGGGCAAAAGGGTCATTTTGACCCTTGCAATCCTATCCGTGCGGATAGGAGCTGAAAGTCAGGGGTATTAATTAGGGCCAACGCCCTTTTCTTCTTCCCCATTCAGTTTTACAGTTTTTTCTGCACTTACGAGGGAGAGAGAGAGAGAACCGAGGAGAACCTCCATTGAAGGCCAAAAAGCTTCGAAAATCTTCCGATTTCTTCGATTTTTCGAGCGATGGAACACAGGGAAGGCGCTTTTCAAGGCCAAGGACGTGGCCCAGTGGCGGAGAGACGATTGGAGCTCGTCCGGATGAGGAGGCATTACAATCTTTCGCAATCGATTGCGGAGGAGCCCTACCCCGATGCTTGGCAACATTGGGCTTCGGATCCGCATCTCCGAACGGTATACTTCGAATCCTCTTGATCCTCTTGTCGATTTCTTGCTTGACATTGATTTTTGGGTGATGTGATTTTTATTTTTTTTTGATAATTTCGAAAATGACCATGTTCTTGGCCTTGCATGTTGTAATGAATTTGTGGGTATCCCAAAATGTGCATTTCGCTTGGGAAAAGAATTGGCATTTTTGCCACATTTTTTTTTTATCCGAAAATTGCATGTGAAAATTTGAAAATTGTGAATTGTGACTTTGATTTTTTTTTTTTGAAATTTGAATCTTGCATGTTGATGATGATTTTTTTTTTCGAAATTGAATATTGATCTTGATGATATGCATGTTGCAATGAATTTGTTTGGAAAGAATTGGCATTTTGCCAATATGAGATGTATGTATGTTTAGGATTTTTTTTATTTTTGAAAAGTGGGACGGATTTTTCCTCCCGTTGCATGTAAGATGGATGATATGCATGTATGCAATTTTTTTTTTGAGATGATGGATGGTATGCATGTTATTTTATGAAAATGGGACGGAGTTTTTACTTCCGTAGGAATGCATCTTTTTTTTTTTTGAATGCATTGGGATTTGCTGAAACTTGTCTTTTTCTGTGAGAAAAATGGGGCTATGCTCATTGTATGCTGTTATGCTGTCGAAATTTTTTTTTTTTAATGCATGTGTATGCTTTTTTTTTTGTGCAAATGCAAATGCAATCTTTTTGACATTTTCTCTTTTTTTTTTTACAGGGCGGAAACCGTTTTGTGACGGAGCAGCTGAACAAAATGAAGACTCGAGGATCAGTGGAGTCCGTGATTGACTTGTGGGACCGACTTCCGAATGCGGGCCGAGGAGCTTTGCCGAGTCCGAGACAGATTGTTGTCGAGACGGGGCTCTGGGAGTTCGTTGAGTGCTTGAGGGGACTGGTCAAGTTCCCTAAGAGCAAGGGCTTGATGTTTGCTGCGCGCAGCATTGGTGGGACGCGACCCACACCTTTCACTTCTTCTGGGGCGAGGCTACGGTTACACCCTCCGATTACGCTGCTATTACGGGCCTGTCCTTTAATGGACGCAGCATTGAGTGGCGGGACGGCTATAGCGATGCTGATCTGCAGGCTCTTCTGGGATTTTCCCCTATTCCCAAAAAGGGGATGGGGATGGAGTATGCCGTGGTCTATGGTAAGATTGTGGAGACCATTGTGAGCTATGAGGCTGGGGAGGAGAGGATAGGCGCCGATCAGATTGTCAGGGCCTTCTTGTGGTTTGCTTTCTCGAGCACCCTCTTTGGGCATGCTGAGGGGACGGCGGTCTTTGCCTTGTTGAGGTCCTTGGAGGACATGGAGACGGCGGAGATGTCTCGTGGGGAGAGGCGCTGGCAGAGCTTTACTTTGCTCTCGATAGGTGGCCGGAAGGCTGTGAGCTCCTTGTGCTTGCTTTGAGTTTGCCTGGAGGTATAAGCTCTCTTTTTGCTTTCCCTCTTTTTTTTTTTTTGAGCACGCACTTTTCTTTTGCAGCTGGATTGATTGGATTTTTAACTTTCGCAGGTATGGGCGCTGGAGTTTTTCCACGTCACGATGTGGCGGCGGCGGAGTACGTCGGGCGTGTCCGGCCATGCAGTCTTGGTCCAAGCATGCCGGGAGAAGATAAGCTCCGGGGCGTGCGACTCTCAGGTGCGCGGATTGCCTTCCTTTGACGGAGGCCGAGACAGATGAGGGATGATGTTCTTCCCTGGGATTGCTTCGAGGTGGCGCAGCTGAAGGGCGCTGAGATTTGGGCTGTGCAGCGGAGGATTTGGAGAGGGCTGACCTGCGATGCATGTGTCTGGGAGAGAGGGTGGCGCGCCGGCATGGCGTGAAGTCGCCTTTGAGGACACCGGTGGAGCCTCCCGCCGATATGATGCACCCGAGCGATCGGTCCGTGACCTGGGATGATTACAGAGCCGGCCAGCACTTCTCGGATTTCGTGGCGATTGAGCCATATGCGACATTCGTCTTGAGGAGGCTGAGGATGCCTCAGGTTCTGGATAGAGAGGGGCTTGGGATCCCGCGGTACCCTCGGACGGATTTTTCCTATATCCAGGATGGGGTCCGATTGAGGGTGCAGATCCCTCAGCCCGAGCGGCTTCCACGAGCTTTCCGGCCTCGTCCGGGTATGAAGGTATGGCTTCACCTTTTCCCCTTCTTTTCTTTCTTTTGTTTCATCATCTTTAGCATCACTTCTTTTTTTTGACGCTTTTGCTTTTGTGCAGTTTTCGGAGGTGGTCGTCGAGAAGCTGACGAAGCAAGTGATCGGGGCCAAGAGATTCATCAGGAGGATGGTCGCTTGCGGGCTCCTCAGGCTGAGCGAGGCGACCACGGCGGCGCCTGTCGGGCGGGAGGCTTCCCTGTCGCTCAGAGACTTCTTCAGAGACTCCTTTGTCTCCTCTCCTTGATCATCGCGCGGTGTTGCCTTCGGATCACGTCATTCTCGGGGATCCACACGGGCAGGGACACGTATGGCAGCATGGCGGGTCGTCTTCGTACGTGCAGGAGTCCGACGCCTTCACCTTCGGATACGATTTTTTCGCAGATCTCGGCTTGCCCTATCAGAGCGTGCCGGTTGGTCCTGATGAGCCTCTTTCTGGAGACGAGGACGATTCTGAGCCCGAGATTTTCAGGGCTCCTGAGGAGGCGGGCCCGAGTCGCAAGAGGGGCCGGGGGCAGACATCGGGCACTGGAGACTCCGATTGATTTTTTTTTTTTTGAGATTTGAGATTGAGATTTAGATTTGTACAGCTTATGCACATTTTTTTTCTTTTTTTTTTGGATGTAATAATTTAGGATTTTATTTATGTTTGTTTGTTTTTTTTTTTATGCACACTCTTTTTTTTTTGGAATGTAATAATTTAGGATTTTATTTTATGAATGCAATGCAGTATGAATGCAGTGTTGCATGAGCCTTGGTTTTTTTTTTTGCAAGGGTGTTTGGTATATGGACTGGTTTGGGGAGGTTTTTTTTTGCACAGGTTTCGAGCAACCGGGACGGAATATTCCTCTTTTGGTGTAGCAGCTTGGACTGTTGCAGATTTTTCTGATGGAAAACAAACCTATCCGCGCGGATGGGGACTGCATCTGACATTGTCCTTTAATTTTGGTTCAGATCTGGTCTTGCTTTATTTCAAATTCAAATATCCTCTTCAACCTCTAGTCCAAACAGCCATTTGGGGAGAAGAGAGAAAAGCCATGGAAAACGTTAGAAAAGCTCCATCAAAATTGTCCCAAGAATCCCAAATGTCATTCTTCAACAAGTTCAAGGATTGGTCCAGGAGATCATGCATGAGAGGAGGTCCTTCTTTGAAGAAAGGTACAAGGTGAAGTGCTTATGGTCTCTCAAGGAATTGATTCCGGACTGTGACCTCTTAAGAGCTTCTTCTTCATTTTGGGATACTAGAAGGCATGTCTTTTGCCTTTCCTTCAACGAGATTGTTCCGGCTCTGGAAGAATTTCGGGCCTTGCTTGGAGGTCCGGAGGTGGAAGAGATAGCGGTTCCTTTGCCCGGAGGGGCTTCTTTTGTTGACAGATTGTGCGTCCTCCTTCATCTTTCCCCGGAGGAAGCGCAAGGTATGATCCGCGGTCCCGATCATTTCGATATTTCCGGTCTTCCCGACAGATTTAGGGGCCTAGGTTTGGTGGATGATGCCTATTGGGATGCCTTTGCACTTTGTATGTTTGGCACCCTGTTCATGGTCTATTCCTTTGGGATCTGTCATCGATCTCTGCTGGATGTTGTCGTTCACTGTCGCCTGGGCAGAGATGTCGTTCCTTTGATTCTGGGGGAGACTTTTCATGCTCTCGACAGATTAGCTACCGGAAGGCGGTATATGCACGGGGGCAGCCCGTTTCTCTTGACCCTGTGGCTGATGGAGCGTTTGGGGGTTCTTCGGGAAACCTCTGATATGATCAGGCCTTGGACTTTTGCCAGGAGAGGTGTTGATGTAGATTTTGATGATCAGGGCTCGTGGGAGCGTTGGATGGCGGGTCGCCAGACTGAAGATATCAGATGGTCGGTGCCTTGTTGGCGGGTGGAGACTCGCAGAGTGCTTCAGGATGGGTCTCCCGTAGTCATGCTTCCGGGGCTTTCTCAGTCCAGCTTCTATATTCCGGCTTTAGTCCTGAGACAGTTTGGCTTGGAGCAGGTTCCTTTGGAGGGCTTTGATGATGTAGCCACCAGGGTGGTGGCTCCTGTTTCTATGGATGATCCCTCAGTGTTTCCATTTCTTTCCCGAGCATGGAGGTATGATGCCTTTCCTCCTCGGGTCATTCTCAGGCGTCCGAGACCGGTGTTCCTGACCACTTGGTACCTGGATTGGTATGAGAGGCATCTGGGAGAGACTCGGGTGGCTATTTTGAGACGGCGTGAGGCCATTGTGGGTGCGGAGGACCAGACTGTTTCTGAGAGGAGGAGGGCGAGGCGAGGGCCAACCCTCGTGGCAGGAGCGGAGAGCAGTGTGACCGACTGTGAGGCTTACGTAGAGAGGCAGGAGAGGAGGGCTCCTATGCTACCAGCTAGGCTGCAGGAGATGAGAGATGACGCTCAGGCTACTAAGGCCCTGGCGAGGCTGGTTTGATAGACCCTGTCCCTATACCAGAGCTTGGTAGGAGGAACACTGACATTTTTCCTGTTCAGAAAAAGAAGACTCGAAGGGGGAAGAAGAGGGGAGAGGCCAGTACGAGTGGCTTGGAGTGACTCTGAGGTTTCCGAGTATCCCTTTCTTGTCATGGCAGACACATTAGTTTGATTATGTATCTTAGTTTTCTTTTGGCAGGTTGCCAGTTGTAGGAATGAATCGGGCTTAGACTCATCAAAAAGCTTTTAACTTGTAATGAATATTTGAATTGCTTCAGAGTTTTTCAAGACGCTTTAATGGTATGATCAATTGTATTAATGCCAAAGTATGGCTTTTATTTGTGCTTTAGACCGGACCGTTTCAGGTTCCTCGTTCCCCTCTTTTTGAGGAGCTAGGTCTTCGTAGTTCAACCTGATTTTTTTTTTTGTTTTTTTGTTTTGTTTTTTGTTTTGTTTTGTTTTTTGTTTTGTTTTTTTTGTTTTTTTCTTTATTTTTTCTTTTGTTTTTGTTTTTTTTTTGGTGCAACCCTGTTTTTTACCTAGGCCGCCCTTTTCGGGTTTCCAACCTAGTTGGGTATTACTCTTTTAGCACTCTTTTCTTCTTTTTTTTTGTTTTTAGCGTAGTGTCTGCGCGGCTTGTCACCATTCACTGGGTGTACAAAGGGATTCCGTCGAGGTCTGCAAGTTGCATGGCTCCTCAGAGAAGATCTTCTGGGACGACATATGGCCCGACCCATGCAGGCTCCCATTTGCCGAGGGGGTTGATCGGACTGGGGGCTTTTCTTTCAAAACGAGATCACCTTCTCGGATCTCCCGATGCTTTACTTTCTTGTCGAAGGCTCTGGCCATTCTTCCTTGGTAGGCTCGGATGTGTTCCATGGCCTTCAGTCGGCGTTCATCTAGTAGGGCCAATTCGTCATGGCGACTCTGGAGCCATTCGACCTCGTTGATCTGGCTTTCCAGCAGTATACGGAGCGAGGGTATTTCCAGCTCGATTGGGAGTACGGCTTCCATTCCGTATGTGAGGGCAAAAGGTGTTTCCCCAGTTGCCGTTCTGACTGATGTTCTGTAGCCCCAGAGTGCCAGGTGTAACTTCTCGGGCCAATCTCTGCCTTGGACAGCCATTTTCCGGATGATATTTTCCAGAGTCTTGTTTGCTGCTTCGACGGCTCCGTTGGTTTGGGGCCTGTAAGGAGATGACTTGTGACGGGTTATTCGGAATTCTGCCAGCAGTTTTTCACATTCCCCTTCGAAGTGGGATCCATTATCTGAGATGATTTCGGCTGGCAACCCGTATCTGCACATGATGTTTTCTTTGATGAAGAGGGCAACTTTCTTTGAGTTGAGGATTTTGTAGGACTTGGCTTCAACCCACTTGGTGAAATAATCCACGGCTACCAGGACGAACTCGTGGCCGTTACTGCCTGATGGTGTGATTTTGCCTATGACATCAATTCCCCAAGTGACGAAAGGCCAAGGGGTTGTCATGCAGTATAACTCGTGAGGAGGCAAGTGATTAAGATTTGAGTATCGCTGACATTTGTCGCAGCTTTTGACAAACTGGATGCAGTCGGTTTCCATGGAGATCCAAAAGTACCCCATTCTCAGTATGATTTGCATCAGAGCTCGAGCATTCATGTGAGGGCCGCAGGTACCACCATGTATTTCTTTCATGAGTTCGGTAGCCTCTTGTTTGCCGATACATCGCAGGAGGGGGCCTTGATAACGCTTCTTGTATAGCATATTTCCCAAAAGAACATAATGGGAGGCGAGCCGCTTCAGGGCTGAGAGACTTTTCGCTTTGATTCCTTCTTTATATTCCCCGTCTTCATTTTGAAAGAGGCCTCGCCATCCTTCAGGTCCTGGTAAACCTGAGTGTACCAGGGATCATTGGCAGTCGGCTTCTGCTTCAATTTCAAAGCAATAAGCGGGATTTTCTCTTCTCCGACTTCTGAATGGTTTGACGGACTTTCCTTCAGGTATTTCGACGAGGAGGCTAGTGTAGCCAGAGCATCTGCAAACCTGTTTCGATCTCTGGGCAGGTAATGAAAGCTGATTTCTTTGAATTGAGTTACTAACTTCTTCCATGTAAGCATGATACTTCTCCAAACCAGGATCCACGGTCTTCCATTTGTTAGAGAACCTGATTGATGATGAGGGCAGAGTCACCATACACCTCCAATTCCTTGATATTTCTTTCAAGGGCGGCTTCCAACCCGGCTATGCAAGCTTCATATTCAGCGGCGTTGTTGGTGACTTTGGAAGTTCAGCCTTGCTGCTATGGGGGTGTGTTCGTCGTAGGATCGACCAGAAGCATTCCTATCCCGTTCCCCCTTTTGTTTGACGCCAGGTCGAAGGAGTTGCAGCGATTTTCTCCTTCTAGAGCGAAGATTCCATCATCGGGAAATTGAGGTTCAGGTCCTCGGGACTCATCAGCTTGGGAAATCGGCAGATATTCTCCCATTATGCGTCCTTTTACGGATTTCCTTGAAACATAAGTGATGTCATATTCGGCCAAAGAGAACGACCATTTTGCCAACCTCATGGAGATGGAAGGCTTGTCGAGAGCAGATATTTGATGGGGTCTATTCTTGAGACAAGATGTGTCGGGTGAGGGCTGCGTGTAGTGTTTCAACTTTCCCACTACCCAGACCAAACCTGCGCAAGTCTTCTGGCAAGCAGAGTAATTGAGTTCGCTTCCTTGGAGCTTTCTGCTTACGAAGATAGATGGCGTTTCGACTTTGGAATCTTTCTTCTCTTGAGCTAGCATGGCCCCGATTGCTGTGTCTCCGTGACAGTTAGATGTGGCAAGAGTGGCTTGCGATGTGAGTGGGCAGAGAATCGGGGGATTCACAAGGTATGCCTTAATCTGTTCAAAGGCGGCTGACATTCTGGGGTCCATTCTGTGTAGGCATTTTTCTTCATCAACTTGAAGATCGGCTGGCGGATGGAGTCAGCTGATTTACAAAGCGGCTTATGTATTGCAAGTCTTCCCATGAAGGATTTCACTTTTCTGTCAAGATGTCCGGGGTGGCTTCATTTCAACTATCGCCTTGATTTTCTGGGGATCTACTTCGATTCCCCGTTCTGTCACCATATATCCTAGCACCTTACCTCGTCTTACACCGAAAGGTGCACTTGGCTCGATTCGGTCTCAATTTGCTGTGACCTCAAACGGCCGAAGAATTTTCTCAAATCAACAAAGTGCTGGCCATCTGATCCTCTGGAATGTATTATCATGTCGTCCACATAGACCTCAATTTCTTTGTGGATCATGTCATGAACAGAGGATGTCATCCCCCTTGGTGCGTAGCCCCAACATTCTTTTAGTCCGAATGGCATGACCGTAGCAGTAGGTGCCCAAGGGTTGTGAAGGCTGTTTTGGCTTGATCTTCTTCTGCCATTTTGATTTAGGTTGTCACAGGCGGAAAACCGTCGGCGAAGGATTTGACTTCATGGTTGGCACGTGGAATCTACCAAAATGTCGATGTTTGGCAGGGGAAATCGTCTTTTGGGCTGGCTTTGTTCAAGATCCCTGAAGTCTCGCAGCATCGGATCTTTCCGTTGGCCTTGGTGGCCGTCACTATGTTGGAAAGCCATGTTGGGTATTCGATGACCCTGATGAAACCTGCTCCTGAGCATCTTTTCTATTTCCTCTTCACTTGTAGGGACCATTCGGGCTTAATTCTTCTTAGCTTCTGCTTTGCTGGCTTGACTTCTGGGTCGAGCGGTATTCGGTACTCAACTATGGAAGGATCGAGGCCTGGCATATCTTTATAGGACCATGCGAACACATCCACAAATTCTTTTGGCAGCTCGATTAGGGCATCCCTTTCAGTCCCTTCGAAGAAACTACCAGTCTGCGTCTCTTTAGGCTCTTCGCGGTTCCCAAATTCACACTCGTCAAAATCTCTTCGGCAGCTTGGGCTCGATTTTCCTCTTCAGACAACCTTCTTAAAGATTTCTTTGATATATTGTTCATTTAATGTGTCTGCCTCTTCATCTAGTGAATCGTTATTGGCTGTTTTTAGATTATTAGTTAATTCATCATTAGTTAAAGCGGCAATTAAGGATACTCAGAAAGGTTCATCATTTCATTGAAGGCGAAGGGAATGCAACGTCGCTGCAGACTCGTAGTACTTCAAGGCGTAAGGCCATCGGACGACTCGAGAGACTCGAACTCAACAATGAGAGACTCGGAGGACTTTACAAAGGTTGACACGAAAGGACGGGGGACCAATCCAAGCTTGGTGATCATTTCCTCTTTGGTCGTGGACGGGCCTGAGAGAGTTTCCCAATTCTTTAGCGGCATCGCTGTCGGTGGCTTCGCAACAGGGAAAGGCATGGCCTCTGTGCTCCCTCTTCAAGCATTGCTATCATCTCTTTGTCTGAACCAGAATCAATTGTGTTTGGCGTCTGAAAGCTGAGCATGTGGATGTAGGGATCTTCCTCAATCCTGGGGATTTCCGTTTCGTCACAATCTGACCGCTCAATTCCAGATGTAAGGACGTGTTGCGTCTTCGGTGAGCTGCTAGAAAAATTCTCATATCCATACTGAGACGGAAAGGCTTGGCAAAGGGTAGTTCAGCAAGGAGGACGTGGCACACGCGTTCGTAGGTTGACAGGGGCTGCCGGTGTTTGTCGACTTTTATCATGAAAATCTCCCTCGCCTGGCGAGGCCAAAGATGGGTTTGCAGAATCCTGACAAATCTGTGATTGAGACCGGGACTTGTGTGCATCTGGTATCATGGCGTGTCAG